>JAHKKF010481114.1:0-17172 GCA_019740295.1 Labeo calbasu | reverse complement strand
TTCTTTTGTTTATCAGGATACATACTCCTCTTTGTTTTGAATTATAAGTGGCTGAAAATGAGTGAGTGAATTGTGCTGATCTTAGGGTGTTTTGTTTCGTGTAGTAAACATATATCTGCCTGTAGATTATTCAAATAGGTGAGGACATTTTTTCATTTTTTGTCTGAGAGCTGAAAGGGTATTCCAGGTTATGAATTTGAGTTGCATGTTGAACTAATATTTCTATACTGACGTGTGTGTGTGTGTGTGTGTGTGTGTGTGTGTGTGCCAAACATCAAATACAGAACATAATAACACTAGACATACCAAAAAACAAAAAACACCACAGAGTTTGAAAAACAAAACATAGGTGACTGAGGTGCATACTTGTGTAGTGCAGCAAGACGTAGGTGCATTATATTATAGATACAAAAAAAAAAAGAAAAAGGAGGGGGTCAAGGGTGATATATTATGGCTGGGATGATATTGTTGGGGAGGGTACTAATAGAGCAGGGGGTAATGTCCTTGTCTTTGAATATCTGTCCATCAATGTACAATTTCTCCACTATTAGTATTGCTCTTTTGCCTTCTTTTATCATTTGCTTGCGGATGGGGATTAGCTGTTTACATTTATGGATTATTTCTTGTGGAAACTGGTCGTTAAATCTGTAGTGAGTGCCCTTTAACTGCCTGCCCTGTCGATGAACCAGTTCTTTTTGCTCAAAATGTTCGAATTTGACAATGATTGGGTAGGGTCGGGTGGCATTACTGAGTTTTTGACCTAAATGGTGAACACGGTGAAAAGTGATGTCGTTGACAGTTTCCGTTGGGAGTTTGAGCTGTTTAACCATAAAATCCTTAACTGCTTTCTCAGGTTTGTCAGTGGGTGGTTCAGGGATGCCAGTGAAAATCAGGTTGTCCCTCATGCTGCGTGCTTGTAAGTCCAAAATTGTTTCTTTCATCATTTTATTTTCGTAGGTGACAGAAGCAAGCTGAGTTGTAACAGTGGACAGTTGCGTTGTGAGGGTTGTAACGGAGTTCTGGAGCGAACTGTTTTCTTGCGTGAGCGTGTCGATTTGTTGTTGGCTGTATTCCAGACGATGGCAGAGTTGTTGAAATTCTTTGTGCAATAGTTCTATTAAGGCTACTCTGGCATCCAGTCCGGATAGATTATTGTCTTAGCAGGTAAGCTCGATATGCGTGGCTTTTTGGCATTTTGAGAGCGTCCCATGATGCAGAGTCTATTGTAGAATATTGTAGAGCCACCTCCCATCAGCCACTTTGACATAATGTCGAATGCGACTGACGGAAAGGGAGCAGATTATTTCAAACAATTACACAGCACTGTCAGTCAGCATTATTATCATTAACTAAAACTATGACCATAAATAAATAAATAATATATAATGTTTCTGTGTGTAAATAAAAAAAAAAGACAAACACACGCACAAAACAGTACATTTTTATAATTATAATTACAATATTAAAGGGGTGGTTGACTGGGTTTTTTCTAGTCTTGATTGTGTTTATGGGGTGCAGTCTAACGTGTTAATGCTTTGTTTTAAAAAAAAAAACATAATTTTTCACATAATTTACCTTTATTCTACACTGCTCTGTCCTGTCTCTGATAAACGATTGGATGATTTCCAGGTTTTGTGAAGCCCCTTTTTGTAGGCAATAAACTGCCATAATTTAAAAGACAAGATCTCCATTCGGATTGAACTTTCAGCCTTTCAACTTTGCAGATATTGTTTATGCTCAAACAGCAACATTACACACTAACTAAAGTTAGAAAAGTGTATACAATCACCCACCAAAACTACAAAACATAACATTACATAAATTATATTAAAATAACACTGGTGTCAAAATGAGAGTATTTTCACAGAAAACACACACACACACAAAAGCCAAAATAACTGTGATCAGAATTACTGACTAAAATAAAATAATCAGATATCTAGTTATACAACACCTTAAACTACACTTTTTTTTTTTTAAAGATTTGATGCCACAAAAGTGTGTGTGCGTGTGTGTACCTGGTATTTATCACGTTATGGGGACCACAAGATCCCCACAAGGATAGTAATACTAGTAATGTTTGACCTTGTGGATACATTTTTTAAGTCCCCATGAGGAAACAGGCTTAGAAATCATGCAGAATGAGTTTTTTTGAAAAAGTAAAAGTGTGAACAGTCTCCTTTGAGGGCTAGATTTAGGTTTAGGTATAGGGTAGGGTGATAGAAAATACAGTTTGTACAGTATAAAAACCATTACGCCTATGTCCCCATAAAAAATGGAAACACAACATGTGTGTGTGTGTGTGTGTGTGTGTGTGCGTGTGTGCGTGTGTGTGTGTGTGTGTCAAAAGCACCAATATCACAATAACAGACAAGTTTAAGATACTAGATACTAAATAAACTAAAATTAACTATACTAAAAGATACTAAATGAACTAAAAAAACTAACTGTTATAGTTTCTATATGTCAATAATAAATAAATAAAATAAAACTAGTGTCAGTTTGAATATTTGAAGCCTGAATATTTTTCAAAGATTTGACACCACAAAACTGAAAAAAAAAAGTTGTTTGCAAACAACAAACACAGAAATAGCAAAAATAATTGAAACTGTATTTAGAATTTCAATTAGCCCAAAATAAATCTTACCAGATACATACTCAAAATCAAAGCAAAATCTAAAATCAACAGATGTCTAGTAAAACTTGCTATTACATGCCTCAAACAAGATTTGACGCCACATAACAAAGCAGACTCTTTTAGTCTGGTACCACGTAAGCAACTTTGTTTCCAGGCAGACTGGTGAAACTGATTTTGTGTGCAATACGTATTACCCGGTCAGTGGATAGACTGATGGTCTGTAGATGTGCTGTCATTTAACTAACACACATAATCTGTAATCAAAGAGCCAAATTTATTCAGGGCTACAGTTCTTTCAGGTGACATTCAGAAACAGAATATTTCATTTGCAGGTCTCTATAATTCACATGCATGAATTATTAATTCACATGCACATCTTCCCTGTTCCAAATTGTGATAATTAAACATCAAGTTTTGCCTCTGAAAGCAACACAGTGTTTTTTGATCCTGGGAAAAAGAAGGGACTCGGAATAACGGTTAAAATGAGGCCTAGTGAAACCATTTAGCACAAACTCAAAACCCTGTGGATCTCTCTCTGCCTGTCTCTCTCCTCACACACACACAGGTGTGGCTATCGCATCACCATGGCAACTGATCTCCATCTCATCTTTGTCCTCGGTGACACGATTTTCCCCCATCATTTTGTTTTTTGGCACATCTGCACTGACCTAGATGTGGATCAGACGGGAATCAGATCCAGTGTCCACAGGTGATCAGGATATGCCACTTGTCAATTGCCGAAACCTTCGGAGAGCGAGCTCATTAGCAAATTTCCATAATGCATGTGCACCACCTCTGTTTAGAGAGCCTTTTTTGTTATTCTAATGTTTTATTTGTGCGCTCTGCCTCTGTTTGTTTATTTATGAGGCATTTCTGAACAGCCTCAGCGCCTTGTATTAAAATCCTACTTTTGGATTAAGTCATTATAATGGGAATAATCACATCATCTAGATCCCATTCTGCATGGTTTTTTTTTTTTTTTTTTTGGACACGTGAAGTTGTAACAAGCGATTACTCCAGTCCTTTAGTCCTTCATACAGGAGTTGTGAACTAGAGGAGGAAGATTAACCCTTCATCTGCACATTTGCTCACCTAACAACACATGAGGAGGAGGAGCATTTCTAGATTGAATGAGAGACATAATTGGGCGTGCTGAATAAAGTACAGGGTTGGTGGCAGTGTAAGAGTGTTGTAGGTCTATTTAAGGAATCAAAAGCCTGTTATTGTACCTGTTCTTTCCTTGGCTTAATTACAAAGACAGGACATTCTGTTCCTGCTAACAGGGCATTAAAAGCGCTGTCTTGGCTTTGTGTTATATGTCAGGCGCATCACATATTAAAATCATCATCAACTGCCATAGAACGTTTTCTGTGCGTCTGCAGGAAATGTAACATTTTGTGAAAAAATAAAAAGAGTAAATTGTATTTGTATTGTTATTAAATAAAATGGTGAAATATCAAACTTTTTATTTATTTTTATTAATATATTTTCAAATCTAATTTCATTAAAAATTAATTTGTAAGTTGGAGCCAGTGAAAATTTAGCAGTAAGCAATAAATACAAAAAAAAGGTACAGTTATATATGTAAATACAAAATTATTATTATTATTATTTATTTATTAGTTTAAATAAAATTGTGAAATATTAAATTATACTTTTTTATTATCTTACAATTATAAATGTTAATAAAAATTCATGAATGGCAAGTAGAAACCTGCGCTACTGGCCCAAACAACATGTAAATAAATAAATAAAAAATGAGAATGAAAATGTTAGTTATAAAATAAAACACTGTTAAATTAATTAATAAATGAATTGAATTTTTTATTAAAATTCAAGTGAATTTCACTAAAATAAAAATACTAATGTATCTCTTTTTTTTCTTTTTTTTTTTGAGACCAATTAAAAAAACATTGACAGCACAAGTAGAAATCTTATCTAATGGTCCAATCAAGATGTAAGATTCAAAAATGTACCTGATTTAGAGTTGTATAAAAGCAATATCACACAGCAATATCACAGACTAATACAGCACTACTGCTTGATTAGGATACTTCTTTCATAGTGTTAAAATGCTCATGCCTTTTACTCAAACAGCAGTCAACAAATAAAAACAGTATGTTCACAATACTGTGTCCAACGCTACACTACATTAAACTCCAGAGGAAACTGAATTTATCCACTGGATTAGTTTAATTTCAATGCTATCAGCCTAATTGAGCAATTAAAATTCAGTGCTAATTACACAGCAAATAATGGCTTGCAATGAGCATCCTTCTGGTGATTTTAAAGGTGTTTGTTATTTATTTATGCATCTATTTATTACCTCATCCAGAAAAGCCTACTTAAGCATTTAGGCCATCTAAAATAATCAAACATGATCTTTGTCTTTTTAGAAATGATAATCCACATAAAGATAAAAATTGAGCTGTTTCGCATGTACGTAGCAGGGGAGGCATCAAGGCAGAGTTTCACATACAGGCAAAAAGAAGTATAAAAGAAGTCTTGCAGCAGTTTTGTCCTCCTGGGAGAGACAGCAGAACATCCTTTCATCTTTGGGAAAGCAGCGGATAATGTTTGGATTTGGCCCCTGTTTGCTGAATCTTGGAAAAGATGCCGAGCAGAACAACATGTGGAGTTTGTGAGGACAGGAGCTGCTTCAGGTTCCTCATCTGAACTCAGTACAGGCTCAGGGCCTCTATACACTCTTAAAAATAAAGGTGCTTTAAAAGGTTCTTCACAGCAATGCCATAGAAGAACCAGTTTTGGTTCCACAAAGAACCATTTAGTCAAAGGTTCTTTAAAGAACCATCTCTTTCTTACATTTTTATAATCTGTAGAACCTTCTTTCTGTGAAACAGAAAGGTTCTTTAGATGTTAAAGGTTCTTTATGGAAGAGTTTAGACAAAAAAGGTTCTTCTATGGCATTGTGAAGCACCTTTATTGTTAAGAGTGTACAATATGAGAACTCAATGAGCCTCAAATATGTGTGCAAAACACACTCTGCACACTCTTAAAAAATACAGAAGAAAAAAGAAGAAAGAAGAATAATATTCAGTGGAAAGAATTGTTGGAAAGGTTCACTATTGAGCACAAAAGAAGATATTTTAAAGAAGATATTTTAAAGAATGTTGTCGGTAGCCATATATAAATTTCATTCATTCATTCATTCATGTCATACAATATTGATATTTACCATTAATGGTTAAGGAAATGCTTTCTACATATTCGTCAGAATTAATGTAAACATAAAGGACCCCATTAAATCTGTTTTATTTTTCACTAAATTCTATGTTTTATGATTTAATACAAATGATAAAACCAAAAATTAATAAAACCTTAACAACTATGTAAATCTTTTAAAATGTAATAAAATGACAATATTACAACAAAACATAGCATTTTTATTTTTTGTCAAATAAGATGCTGTACAACTGTCTGAATTTAAACATGGATGAAAATGTCTTGGTCGCATGATATTCCTTAAAAATAATACTAGCGCTATTATTTTGAGAATTGCATTTTAGTATTGTGACGAGTCGGCTGCCCCTCCCTCTAATTATCAGCATCTCCCTGTCCATTAATTGTCGCCCTTCACCAGGCTCTTGACGGGAGTGGGCGTTTGAGAGAGGAGGGGCGCTGAAACAGCCAGGTCTGGCTCACCTGATGTGCCGAGCGCGCCTTTCCTCGGGAGACTGGGCTGTACCCTGTGCATGCACGCTGGTGTCTTCGTGGGTCAAGGAAGGGAGCATAGAGGGAATGAGTACCGCCGAAGCGACAAGCTGCCAGACCCGCGGTCACGGAACCGCACACGTGAGACGGCTAACGGGCGAGGTTGCCGGGCCGTTGAATACCCTGGAAGTGCCGTGGGCCAAAGAGGACAAAGGCGCTGGATAAAGCCGTCACTCCTAGTGCCACGGACCTGGGAGGGGAGCGCGTGTGGCCACCGGACTCCTCCCCTTACCTGGACCCTTCCTTTTCAAACACTGCCCCCTCCCGGAACTCCCAGCACGACGAGGACACCAGATCCCGTTTGTTTTGGACACTTTTTCACCCTTTGGACACGTTTATGTTTATTTTATGGTTAATAAAAGCCTCTCTGAGGCCTGACGCCACATCCACTGTGTCTGTCTGATGGAAAAAACGACAGAGACGGCCTCCCAGCCGCATAAGGGGTAAGTGATGTTTCATTTAGTATCACTTATCCTGCAGTTGGTTGAGGCTGTCGACTAAATCCTGGTTTTTCTGTCCCTGTTCCGGTGAGTTGCAAGAGGGAGAGTTGCCTGGAAAGGAATCCCCGCCCACTCCAACCGCTGGAGGCTGGTTGAGGAAGGTAGCACTCCCATGTGGGCGGCGGCCTGATGACAGGGATGTCGCTTGGGGATGGGAGGTGATGTGACGAGTTGGCTGCCCCTCCCCCTAATTATCAGCACCTCCCTGTCCCTTAATTGTCGCCCTTCATCAGGCTCCAGACGGGAGTGGGTGTGTGAGAGAGGAGGGGCACTGAAACAGCCAGGTCCGGGGGTGTGTGATGAGGCACACCTGACGTGAATGAAGCCTCATCACCGCCACGGTTAAAATGCCGAGCGCACCTCTCCTCGGGAGACGGGTCTCTTTCCCGTGCATGCATGCTGGTGTCCTCATGGTTCCTCATGGCCGAAGCAACGAGCTGCCAGACCCGCGGTTGAGTACCGATGTGCGGGGATGCCGGGCCGCTGAATCCCCCGGAAGTGCCGTGGGCCAAGGAGGACGAAGGCGCTGGATGAAGCCACCGCTCCTAGTGCTGCGGACCTGGGAGGGGAGCATGTGTGGCCACCGGACTCTGCCCCTTAACTGAACCCTTCCTTTTTGAAAATTCTTCACAGAACTCCCAGCACAATGAGGACACCAGATCCCCTGTTTGTTTTGGACACTTTTTCCCTTTGGACATGTTTATGTTTATTTTATGGTTAATAAAAGCCTCTCAGAGCCTGACACCACACCCACTGTGTCTGTCGTTAGCTGCACCCGCCACAGTATACATATTTTTGTCATAATTTCTTCAAATTAAACCAAGCTTTTATTTTAGTGGTTTGTTCCGAAGATCTGGGAGTTTCAGTATGTGTTTAACAAAATTCTTTTCTCAAAGTAAATGATGTAAAGCTGCTGAAGTGACTCTCAGAGCAGCTCTGGACATGAAGCTCATGTGCTCATGTTCTCAAATACTGAAAGGAGCATGACATGTGTTTGAGTTTGTGTAGCAGGCAAAACTACGGTACTATTATAAACTACTATATTATAACCGAAAGGTTGCGGGTTCGAGTCCCAGGTGGGGGGAGTGAATAACCAGTGCTCTCTCCACCCTCAATACCATGACTGAGGTGAGACCCTTGTGCAAGGCACCGAACCCCCAACTGCTCCCTGGGCGCCACAGCGATAGCAATATGGCTGCCCACTGCTCCGGGAGTGTGTTCACGGTGTGCGTGTGTGTGTGTGTTCATTACTTTTTGTGTGCACTTGGATGGGTTAAATGCAGAGCACAAATTCCGAGTATGGGTCACTATACTTGGCCACACGTCATGTCCTTTCCTTCCTTTTCTATTTTTCACATGCAGATTATTAGAGACACACTGACTGCTGTTGTTGGCTTTAAATACAGAGCACAAATTCAGAGTATGGGTCACTATACTTGGCCACACGTCATGTCCTTTCCTTCCTTTTCTATTTTCCACATGCAGATTATTAGAGACACACTGACTGCGGTTGTTGGCTTTAAATACAGAGCACAAATTCCGAGTATGGGTCACTATACTTGGCCACACGTCATGTCCTTTCCTTTCTTTCCTATTTTTCACATGCAGATTATTAGAGACACACTGATTGCTGTTGTTGCCTTTATTTCTGCTTTTAGACTCATCCATACTGAATAAAAGTGTCAAGAGCTTATCATCGTTATTGACTAATTATATTGCAATCTTGATATAATATTGCGCATCGCCCAGCTCTATTCTAAAGACCCTTTTTCTACTATAAAGAACCCTTTGTGCAAATGGAAAGATTTGGAACCATCGATTCCAATAAAGAACCTTTATTTGTAAGATTGTAAAGCTCCTTTGGTATATACTGTGTATAAGGATTCATTTCATCAAGAGCGCAGTAGAGCAGTGCAATGCATTTATGTCTAAATCAAATCCAGGTGGGATGTTTAACAAATGCAACATGGCTTTATGGTGGAATTCAATTATCATCAAATCAAACTCAACAAGTATGTAATATCACCCACGAGCAAACGCATTCTCAAATTCTAATGAGAAATTACAAGTTAACAGCTAACGAAGACATGTTCGACAAAGCGAAACAGAAATCGTTCCAAGTGGCCTCTGGAGAACACGCACTCCTCGTTGGGAACCGCTGAAAACTACAGGCCTCATCCGTGCTCTTCATGACTAGAAATGGATTCATATCCCTGAGAGCGCGAGATAGGCAGAGCCTATTGTGTGTGTGAACCCTAAAGCCCTCCACATCAAAGACGATGATAGTGACCGCGCTCATACACAATGAAACTGCGGAGAGCAGCACAAACTCTTGCTTTTTTCCTGAATATGAATTGGAATGCCCTATGATACATGAGGGTTTTGCTCACATTCAGGCAGGATCTCACAGCAATTAATCACTTTGTTTATCTTTCCGGCTGTTATTCTAGTCTCCGGCAGCCTAGCCATTCTGCACACATTGTTTCAAGAGAAAGTGCCTCCCTGCCATGAATTCTTATTAGCAGAGTAAAAATAGCAAGAGAAGGAGAGCTGAACCAGCGTGGGTGGGAGAGGCCGAGAGATGACCACATGTAAACCGAGTGTAACTCTGTCATTCTGTTTGCCGTATTAAATTACCTTAGGGAAAACGAAACACTCTGCCGGCGTCTTTTTTGACTGACATGCTCAGAGCATGATAGGTACAGCCGTGATCGTTTCCCTTGGTCGTTTAACTGGCTTCAGTGCTGATGGAAATGGCTCAAATCACACCGCCGCTTGCGAGAAATACACTCATATTTTATTAGGATGTCATTTGGTTTCAGGTGAGGAGGTCTGTGATACGGAAGCATCTGTCAATGGCAGCAGCCTGGCTGGAGCAGGACTGTCGGAAATTTGCCATCTTGACTCGTAGGATCTCAGTTTTGCTGCCAGTTCGTTTTAAGCCAATAATCGCAGCCATAGATGGCGTGTGCCTAACCATTCTGAAGCCACAGGAAAATGACGTACAGATGGTTAAGATTCATTATTTTAAATATTTTATATATTATTATATAATTACATAGTTAGATTTTCTTTTTCCATGTTTTTGAAAGAAGTCTCTTTTGCTCACCAAGGCTGCATTTATTTGATCAACAATACAATAAAAACAGTAAACTATTATTATGATTTAAATAAGCTGTTTTCTATGTGAATATATTTTAAAATGTAATTTATTACCGTGATCAAACCTGAAAACTGTTAAGCTGCTGAATATTTTTATGGAAAGAATGATATGGTTTATTTTTCAGGATTATTTGATGAATAGAAAGTTCAAAAGAATAGCATTTATTTGAAATAAAAATCTATTGTAACATTTAAATGTCTTTCCTGCCATATTTGATCCTGCATGAATAAAATCCTTAATTAATAAAAGCATTTTTTTTTTTAAATCTTACTAACCTTTGAGAAGTAATGGATGTATATATTTCATAGAATTAATACTAGCATATATATGTCCTTAATATGAACTAAACTTTTTACTTCATTGGAGTCTAAAATCTTGTCAGTATTTAATGCTTTTCAAACATAAAACAAAATGTCTGCAATGTTTAACCCAGAGCCTCTTTCCATCACAACAGCCAATTAACCTGTCCACCTCTAATGGCTATAAAAAGCCCTTATATTTAAATGAATTTATGCTTATTTAATTGGATTTGTGTATCAATTTCATTAAAGGTGGCTGTTCCCTTTTGAGCGATATCCAATTTTAAACTGTCAGTAGAACTTACAGGCTGAAGGATAATTTGATGATACTGCTGTCTCTCACAAGCCTTGATCTGTAATCTAATTTATAGGATGATTTCCTGCTGCAAGACTTCAACCATCCAGACACCAAAGGTTACTTGATGAGAAAGAAAGAAAAAGAAAGAAAGAAAGAAAGAAAGAAAGAAAGAAAGAAAGAAAGAAAGGAAAAAGAAAAAGAATGATCCAAATGGGCAGCAAAAATAAAACTCACAAATGAAGATAAATATGAGAGGATCTTTGACTCTGTCCTGCATGTCTTATTTTCCCTTGAGCCAAATCATGTTTTCCGTTTGATGTAGGAGAAAAAAGGCAAAACAGCATGATTGATTTAGCTCTTATTTGCTGATTCCCAAGCTAAAATTTTACTGAAGGAAAAAAATAAAAAGAAGAAAATATTTGCGCACAATGATCAGATATTCAGACCGAAGTAAACAGCCTTTTTCCTTTCCAGAAAAACAACCCTTACCTGATCATTACATCCCACTGCTTCTTCATCCCTGGGCTAATTTCTCATTTTACCTTATCTTACCTTCTGGAAACCTGTGGTTGGCTGCAAAGTGCTTTTAGGACAAGGTGTGAAATTGAAATGCAAGCTCAAGATAACTAGAGCCACATTAGGAGCCAAAATACTTCAACCTTCGACTCAAAATAAAGAAGAATGTCCCGACACACTTGTCTAAATCGCTAATGATCCATACCTCAAAATATCGATTCTCATCTAGAACGACAGAAACTTGGTGACTGGTTTTCTTTCTTTTCTTTCTTTATTTATTTATTGTTGTGTCTTTTTTGTTTGTTTGTTTGTCTGCAGTGACTTGCTTGGCTCGATTCCCGCAGTGACGACAGAGAGAGAGAGGCTGAGACAGAGAAATTTGGCAGAGGAAAAAACCCAACAGAAACGGAGAACTCAGCGGGGAATTCATACGACACATGCAACAATTACAGCCAGCGCAGCCGGCGCTTTCAGGAGCCGATGCTCATGCACCTCTTGTTCTCCTCCCCTCCGTCCCTCCAGCTGCCCCCCAGAGAGAACATCTGTCCGGTCATGGAAGAGTCCCAGCGTGCCAAGCCGACATGCACTCGCATTCCATCGGCTGACACAGATCTTAATGCCAAGTTTTGTTAAATAATTCATACAGATGCAAAAGCAAATAGATTAAAAAAAACAAGTAAGTTATGATCAGTGTTTAATTCAGTATTCTTAGATGAAAAGTGTGCATATTTCAAACTACATCTGAATTAAGTAACATGGATTTGTCTAATCCTCTAGCAAAGTTTTCAAGTCAAACCAGTTGAGTCATTAAACCTGTAAAATTTCTGGTAAAAATCTGTAAAATCTGGCTTCTTTAAGTACAAATCTGGACCATATGGATCCAAAACCCTTTTAGTGTATCAAAAAACTCATATGCATCCAATTTCATGAACGTTTTGTGAAAAAAACAAGCATAATAATAATAATAAAAATGTAAAATGTTCTCTCAAGAGCCTAAAATGTCCCTTTCCCTAAATAGAATTTTCATTTGCTTGCATAATAATCTTATTTACACAATTGCACAGTCCTTGCCCATCCAACACATTATGGTGATGTGCATCATGTGGAAATCACAAAAGTCATCTTAAATTAATATAGAAGCAAAAGTGGATAAAAAAAAAAAAGTTATGATCAATGTCTAATACTTCACATTTAAATGAAAAGTGTGCATAGTTTTAGATATGTCTAAAAAGAAACACAATGGATTTGTATAATTCTTTAGCACATTTCTAAAGTCAAGTTTAGTCAATAAGCCTGCACGGTGCCTAGAACAAATCTGGCTTCTTCTGGTACAAATCTCCACCATTTGGATCCAAAACCTATTTTAGTGCATCCCAAAACTCATATGATCACAAAAGAAGATCACAAAAGAGGTATGTTAAGATCACTGCCTAATTTTGTGTATATAAATGACATTCTCTGTTTAATCCACTTGGCACTTCTTTAACGTTCCTGCAAACCTAAGAAAACAATAAGCAGCTACTGTATGAGCATTAAACAGTGCGTTCTAGCTGTCGGATCTATTGAACTTCAAATAGCAAACAAAAGCAGCACAAAAAGCTCTGTTTAATTAATAATGGCAGTATTTAGAGTACAATTAGCAATTTGTGTTAGTCAGTCTCCAGATACAAAATACAATAGACTAATTTCTGCACCCATTAGCAAATATTTGTTGCATCTCAGCAAAGTTTGCGGAGAAATGTACACTAGAGTCTCGATACGCATTCATTAGAGCAACAGCAGTAGTTTTGTGTCGTTCAACGGACTGAACTGAAAGCAGCCCAAGAGTCGACTTTACGTGTGTGTTCACACCTTTAATCCAGATTACAAAAGTGCTGGCAAGAGTTCAAACTCGTAGTTTTATGTAATTAACTCTAACCTAACGTCCCAGGGAGGTGAGAGAAAATTTGGACAGCTCTTAGCACTAGCCATACAGCAAAAATTCTCACGCTCAAATAACCTGCGACGTTGGCAGTTGGGTAATGAGAATTATTTAAAGTGTGAATGAGTTGCAGGCCAGCCGGCAATAACTGCCTCACAGGGGTCATGCATATACGTAAAGGGTGGCAGTTTCCATGTGGCAAATATCCTCAGTACAATCATCAAGGTAATTACTTTCCAAATTGCCGAGCTCCAACAAGTATTCAATTCTGAGGCTGATTGTTTGTTTTGCCGTTCAAAATGGAACTGCTTTTATTATTGCAGGTTAAAAACCACCATAGCTTTGATCTAAGGAAAAAAAATATCCTAAAACTTAAATGCAAGTTGTCCTGTGATGCTTTTGCCTTTGCATTGCAAAAATTCAATTTAAAATAGATAACTTTTACTGTATATTCTGATCAAACTGCAAAAAAAAAAAAAATTTCCAGTGCAAGTATCTAAAGGTTCTTAAAATCAAGATACATTTATTTTAAAAAACAAAATGACTTGTTTTCTGAGAAACTGATCAAAATGAAGCAAGTTTATGATTAAAACACGAATGTCTGTGAATGGGCCCAGAAAAATCAGCTTACTTCTAAGCAAAAACAGGTTTTCATATTATGTCAATATCTTATTAATAGATATTTGTTCTTGTTTTAAGCATAAACTCAACAAGATTTAATAAGACTTTTTTTTCCTTTATGTTGCAAGTAAATGTACCTTGATTTAAGGATGTTTTCCAGTACAAATAGTAAACAAGACAAAAATACTGAGAAAGATATTTATGTTTGCAATGAATTCAACATTTAATGCCAATACGTTATGAATTTAAGTCCTTCTGTCCAGTTTAAGACCATTTTAGGGACTTAATTTGTGAAAGGGCGAATTAGGACTTTTTAAAACATTTTTAATCTCTGCAGAAAACCTGAAAAATCTCTATAAATTTATCAGAATAAAGTGAATTATGACAAAGCAAAAAGGACAAATATCTGCCCAAAGAAAATCAACCTTATCATGGGAAAACAAGTTTTCATACCCCACTGACAGATATTTGTTCTTTTTTTTAAGGTAGACTTACTCAATTTTGTTCAATCTCTCAAAAAACAAGACTTTGCATTTCAAGTAAATGTATCTTGATTTAAGGATATTTAGATATTTGTCTTAGAAGACTAAAATACTGACAAAGGTATTTGTTATTTGCAGTGCATGCAACATTTAATGCCATGACTTTATAAATTTAAGACTTTTCTGCTCCAATTTAAGATTTTTTAAGACCTTACTTGTGGAAGGACAAATTAATACTTTTTAAGACTTGCAGTAACCCTAAAGCGAATCAAATATACATTTCAGACTTTCGAATGGCACACAAACAGTGCCGAGTCGAGTCGATAAATGAGCCTGCTTTGCGAGAGACATACAATCCTCACCCTTAACACAAGACAAATTGAGTTCCAACATTTGCTATTTAAAGCCTCCTCATTTCCGTAGGAATGGAGAATCTTCCCAATTCCCCAGCCTTTTGCCAACAGCTTAGTGTGACATATTGCTAATCTGGTTATTATGCGAGTTATCAGGCGTCTCACTGTAACTGCAGCACAGCAGATATTACACTGATTTCATGTGCGCCTCGCCGCAATAACTCTGCGCTGAACAAATGAATGGCTGACGGTGACTGGCTGACACTGCCAACTTATTGGCTCACAACGCTTCATTAAACCGCCCGAGGTACGTGGAGTGGATTAGAACCTAAACAGAGATAATGGAGGAGATGCGGTCAGCTGCTTTAGTGACATCTACTCTAGTCATGCAGTGGCTGGTTAACTAGATGACTAAACCATTTGACTTTGCAAAACTCACTAGAGCACAGGACAAATTTGTTCAGCTTGTTCTGGTCCAAATTAATCCTCTGGTTCAAATGAATCCTGTTTTTATCAAAGCAGATTCTAAAAAGTCATATGTCGGAACGAAATAACATGGATTCATCTAATCCTAATAGCTAGTTCAGTCCTTAAACCTGCAAGGTGGTGCAGAGTCTGGCTTGTTCTGGTACAAATGTGCATCATTTGGATTCAAAACAATCACATATACAGACACATAGAGTTTTTCTCAAGAGCCTAAACTTCATGAAAAGCAGAGTCTCCTTTGTTTGCAAAATAACCTTATTTACACAATCAGAGAGTCAAATTGTCCAATGCTTACATGCATCATGTGGATATCTCAAAAAGCTATGTTTAATAGTTCATGTACAGTAGAAGCAAAAATGAAGAGGCTAGATTAAAAAGCAAGTATGAAATGATCAGTGTCTAATTCAATACATCTAATACATCTTATTTACACACACAGTCCTGCAAGTGTCACAGCACATCATGCATTATGCGGATATCTAAAATATTTCAAAAATTATGTCAAATAATTTTTATAGTTAAATCATCAAAAGGTGCACAAATCCATCTTCTTCTGGTGCAAATCTGAACTATTTGAATTCAAAACCTATTTTAGGGCATCACAATATATGTATGCCTCAAATTTCTAAATTAGTACAATAATAAGTATAATATTAATAATAAAACTACGTGTAAAATGTGCAATAACGCAACAAAAATATATTATAATGTACCTATGGGGTCTTCTTTTAATCATATCATATCATGAGTAGAAAAGTAGAATCTCCTTTGCTTGCAATATAATCCTATTCACACAATTGTGGCCCATAAAGTTTCATAAGTTACACTGCGTGAAAGTTTCATTTTTTAATTAGAGTGATATTGTGACACATATAATTGCTGTCTTGACGTGGTGATTAAGTGTTGAATGCACTCTTTTTTTCATTTATATTACATAAACTTCCTCTTCTGTGACTTTTACAAATCATGAACAACTTTCTTTTCTAAAATAATGAATGATAAATGATCTTAAGCTAGTATCCTTCTGAACTCACTGAAACTGTAAATGTGTATGTTTTTCTCAGACTTGCTGCTGGAAAGTTCCACCATTGTGTTTGTGACTCTTACCAAGGACTGAGTCGTTACATCAGCCTCCCATCTGTTTCATGGACCCTCAATGTTGATGAGGTTTCCACTTTTGCACCGTCAGCTAATTAAGAACTGGACACCTGGACAAAAATCAGATAGCACCTTTAAGGGGGTTTTAAAAGAAGACGAGGCAGTCAGGGCACAACCCTGTGATTAAAGAGGCTGGGAGCCACTGAGGATATAAATTGTAATAATGATGCTAGAATGTGCCATATTGATCTTCACCTCCTCTGGTGTTCACACGGTTGAAGGAGAAGAAATTGAACTGGGATTTCACAGCAGTCCTCTATCTGTGTGTCTGTTTGTGTGTGTGTGCGTGTGTGTTTTCCCTGGGCGGAAGTAGCAAGGCGGTTGAAACAACCTGACTAATATGTTTACATAACTGTCCACAAACTGCTCTTTTTCAGCATATCCTCCATTTGTTAGTCTAGGTTTTGTCTTCTAGAGGACGCCATGAAACACTGCACTGGAAAAGTTACACTTTGATACTGTACATCACTGACAAATATCAACAAATTAGTCATTTGTGTACTTTAAAATATAAAAATAAATGAATTAAAGACATTTCTGACCACTTGAATGGTGCAGTGCCTTGTGGAAACACAAGTGTGCTTAACTGTATTGAAAGTGCACTTCAAATCTTAAAAGTACATCTTTAAAAAACCTGCATTTGTCTTATTTTGATGTGTTGACCAACATACTGAAGCACATATAAAGTACTTGATTACCACTTTAACTAATAATAGTTTTATTTTTATTAAATATATAAATTCATATAAATGTATTTTAATTGCACTAAATTGCAGCAACACAAAATATAATAATACTGTAGCGTCTGGACCAATCAGACATACATTAATTGTTACATTTAACAAATAGTCTTTAAACCCAAAAAGGCCAGCTACATGCTGGAGCTCTGGAGACAACCCCCCAAAGCAACTAACACCCCAAAAGGGCTCAGTTGCCAGGACAACGATCTGATATCATAGATTTTATTGCCCGCAGGAATGCACATCTGCCCATGCTACATTTGCC
>JAHKKF010481112.1:0-28084 GCA_019740295.1 Labeo calbasu | reverse complement strand
TAAATATCATATGTGAAATATCTTATTCAGGTCAGTACTAAATAATAAATAACATGCATTTCGTATGATCCCTCTTATTTTGGTAAAATTATTAACATTTTGCAGATTTTGCAAGGGTGTATGTAAACTTTTGACCTCAACTGTGAGTGTATAAATGTGATTCACCATAGGCTCATTGAAGAAACATGCCTTTACCTACATTTCTGTAAACATACTGAAAAACGTACCTATACAGATAAAGCACTGCAGTTTCCAGTTGAAATGACACCAACAAAACACCAACAACTTTTATTCCTGGTTACACCAATTCTGATTACAGTTGTAAAATATTGATTAATAGACTTATTTTCACACTTCACCTTGCACACTACTATGCTATGACCTCAAAATACTTGTTCTATTGTGTATGATTTGTAAACGAATACATTTAGCTCACCTGGTACATTGGTCCAAGTCCTGTGAAACATGAGTCACTATAATAGACCTCAAACACTTGTAGAAGCATGCTCAAATGCCATGGTTGCTTCAGCAAATGTATTTTTATCTCAAGTTAACACTATTGGTCAGGTTTAGGGTAGAGATTATGTAGGTGGTATTTAATTTCAACTTTTAGCACCACTCCCCAGAGATTTTATTTCAGAGGTCTCAGTCAACTAATTTGGATAAAACTGACAGTGACGCTCTTTTAGTGACACTCACTCGACATTTCACTTTAAAAGCATCACAAAACGCAAGATGGCATGTTTTTCCAATGAGCCTGAGTTGGTATATGTAGGCCTACTTAGTACAGTTGGTTCTAATGATTTACCTGCTTGTGGAATACTCTAACGTTAACTTACCACTCTTTTTTTGAGGGTAGCATTGTCTCAAGTCCTCACAAGTTCTGGCAGGATGCTTTCTAGTGCCATCAGGGCTACGCATGCTATCAATCTGGCTGTTCAGAGCCTTCAAAGTAGCCTGTACTCCTGGATCAGCCTGGAACACGTTTGTTGAGTTACTCTTGGGAAGAGCCTCATCCTCACTGAACTCTGGGGGAGGAGGATCAGCATCATAATCTTGAGGCCCACCAAACAGATCTTCCATAGCTGCAGTGGGAGGTCCGGGAGGTCCGGGAAGGCCAGGTGGGCCAGGTTCTCCAGGAGGTCCCTAATCATGATGACACAAAAATAAGTGGGTGTCTTATGTTTTAATGCTGTGTAAAGTGGCAGGAAAGTTTAACTTGCCTCTGGTCCAATATCACCACTAACTCCTCTTGAACCAGGAGGTCCCATTGGTCCAGGCTGTCCAATGTACCCTTCCTTTCCTGGTGGCCCAATGGGCCCAGGAGGTCCCTGTGAGACAAATTATTTATTTCACGTCAATCCCCATTTGAGTAGTTGTAAATCATTCACTTTAAACAAGTTGAAGACATACCCTTTGTCCACTTGGACCAATAATGCCTGGGGCTCCCTGTTCTCCAGTTGTGCCCTAAAAAGCCAGTAAAATGTAAATTGTTATGATGAAAAAAGCTTCACTGATATATATATATATATTGTTTAATATTCCATACTTAATGAATTAGGTGACTCATAAAATAACCACTTTGAATCTAGAGGGGATCTTTGTTATAACTTACAGGTGGTCCAGGAAGACCTTGCACGCCTGCAAATCCTCTGTGACCCTTCTGTCCTCTCTCTCCATGGTCACCCACATCTCCCTTATCTCCTCTTGGTCCTTGCGGTCCCTTAAATAGATAGATGGAAATGGAGCAGTTGTGTAGTTGTTTTAATTTTCAAATTTAAGGTGATTGGAACGCCATATTGTGATATATCAAAAGTTTCCTACTATGAGTCCTCGTTTTCCAGCAGGACCTGGAGGGCCAGAGGGTCCTTTTGAACCCTGCCAAGACAGTGTGAAGAAAATGTGAGCCAAAATACTTTAAAGAAGGCATTCTAGTATATATTGAATTATAAGAGACTTACATGCTCTCCTCTCTTTCCAATTCCTCCAGATGCACCAACAGGACCGGGGGAACCAGGTGGTCCTGTAGATCCAGCTGCACCCTCTGGGCCTGGATCTCCTCGATCACCCTTTAAAAATAAAGCAGCTTTGTGAGGCACAAACAGCTTGAATTGAAGATTTAGACATGGATCATTTGATGTTTTTGGGTCTCACCTGGGTTCCTATGACACCTTCCTTTCCTGGTGGGCCATCAGATCCAGCAGGTCCCTAATAATCGATACCAAAATGTGGTATATTTATTTATAAGTAATAAAGTTGTACTGACTTTTTTAAATCTGTAACAATTATATTAAATTTATTTTACATCAGGTCCAGGATCCCCCCGAGGTCCATTAGCGCCAGGCAACCCAACTGGGCCAGGAGGTCCTTTGTCTCCTGGGGCTCCTGATGTACCCTGTTTTCCTGGAGGACCCTACATAAGACAATCACGAGCAAGCAGATTAGTGGTGGTCTTATAAAATAAAGGTGGTCTCAAATGTCCATTAGTACAGTATGTACACCATAGAGAATGGTAAACATTTTTTAATGGGCTTTTTATGCATTTTTGTAGATAGGACAGTTGAAAGATGACAGGAAAGCAGTAGGAGGAGAGAGGGGAGCAGGATTGGCAAAGGATTGTGCTGTATGTCGACACACTAACCACAAGGCTATTGGCGCTGACAAACGGTAAACAATTACTTGAGGCAAAGCTACATTTTTATTTAACATTTATTTACCATTTTAAAGTTTCAGCACATAACAACAAACTGAATGAATTAATGAATTTTTAATAATTCTGAATGTTTTGTATTGGATACTTACAGCTGGCCCAGGGAGTCCAGGCATTCCACGTTCTCCTCTTTGACCAGGAAGGCCTACAATTCCTCTTTGCCCTGTGGTTCCAGCAGGACCTGGTGGACCATCAGGTCCCTAATGGAAATAACCGTTAAGATTCTGTTTTTACACTTTGAGTATTTCACCTGAGAAACATCTGGTGCACTTACTGGTGGTCCATCTTCTCCAGAATCTCCTTTGTCTCCAGGGCTTCCAGCAGGCCCAGGGTGACCTCTCTCTCCCTGGCGCCCTGGGGGTCCATGGTCTCCTCGAAGACCAGGAGGACCCTCTTTCCCAGGAAGACCAATTGGACCTGGCTCACCAATAGGGCCCTAAGAAAATAATTTCCTACAGGTTTGAAAAAAGTTTTGAATTTGTATAATTTCTGATTTGTGTTGTGAACCTCTGTAGTCCATGCAACATACCGTTGGACCAGGTGGGCCAACTCTTCCAGCAGATCCAGGGAAACCTGTTGGGCCCTAAACATTGAGGTATGTTAACTGACTAGCCATTCAAAATGCATGATAAAGTATTTGTTACCACATCTATACTTACAGGTGCCCCCTGTGTTCCTCTACCACCCTTTGGTCCAGCCACACCAATATTACCCTGTAGTCACACATTAAGAAGGAGATTATTAATTCACTAGCATCTGCACAGCACCTTCTGAAACCATTTTTATGGAAGTGTTTTATCACCTGTGGCCCTGGAGGACCAGCCAACCCTTGAGGGCCAGGAGATCCAGCATCACCTTTTTGTCCAGGCTCCCCTGGTGGTCCTTTCACACCAGGCTGACCGTCAATACCCTATGATTTAAAAAAGTTTACCAAATTCAGAACCAGTTTACTCAATTATTTGAAATTTCTTTTGCATATAATATCAAACAACTATGACTTTTCTGTCAGATTTCAAAATGTATACTTACGGCCGGTCCAACAAAGCCTACAGCACCTATTGGCCCAGGTTCACCACGGGATCCCTTGGTTTTAACAAAGATATTTGTTATTAATTCAAAACATTTTGCTAATTTTGTTGCTTTTTGTATCTAAGTGTCAGATATCAACTCACTGGCATTGCTCTTGATCCTGGAGGCCCAGGTGGTCCCTTAGGGCCTGGTTCTCCCTGTTAAAACACTATGTTAGAATCATGTGGTAAAAGAAAACAATATTACAATAAAATACAGATAAAACTATGACATTATGTCTGTGTACCTACCTTTTCACCACTTGGACCACCAGGTCCTGCAGGGCCAATTGGGCCTGTCAAACCCTACAAGTGAAAAACAACACATCAAGATGATATTATTCATTCATGCACATTTAGCATCATCTACAAAGAATTTTGTGTGCATATCTACAACATGCTTGAACAAGTCTTTGTACAGTTCATGTCTCTTACATTTGTTTATGCTTGATATTTAGAGGTATGCTTTTATCTCAACTATTGTCCATTTGAAATGTTTATTATATATTTTTGTTACTGAAAACGACTAAGAGATGAATTAATGGCTCTCAACTAGTTGTACTGAAGATAAATGTTCAAAATGATAGTATCTTAACAGGATTTGCAACACACTAGTTAATGACCACTCAGTTAAGATGTTTTAAAAATACAAATAATTACCCTTGCACCGTCACTGCCAGGAGTGCCCTCTGACCCCTTCTCACCAAGAGCTCCCTAAATGTGGGAAAAGGTATTTAAAGAACTACAAACATACAAACAATATTGTGTGCACCCTGTAAATCTTACTGCATTGCTACTCACTCTCTCTCCTTTTGGACCAGGTGGGCCAGAGATCCCTCTTTCACCTGGCATTCCCTGCAGACCGGGAGGGCCTAGATCACCTACCGTACCAGGAGGCCCTGGGCTACCCTACAAAAAATTCAAAAGAATGATGAATTAACATTTTAAAAGCATTAATAACAACTGTAATTACTAAATATGTCAGGATTAGTAAAGTAGCTGCATAGTGAAACTGATGCTCAATCAACAATACAATAAGATCCACCAACAATCAGGGATGTTGCAGATTACCACAGAAAATTATTCTGACTCATCTCTCAGATCGTTAAACAAATACTTGAAATCTGAGGGCCATACTATTCTAAAATAATGTCTCTGAAATGTGTCTCAGTACTTATAATGGATACTTAGTTTCACCTTTGGTCCATCAGAACCAGGTGCTCCTGGGATGCCTTTTGCTCCAGGCAAACCATGAGGTCCCAGCTCTCCTCTTTCTCCTGGAATTCCACGCTCACCCTGTTAAATGAAATTACTGATCAATAAGAACGTCTTGACATTAACAACGTGTGTTTAGAAGCATATAAAGATAAAACTAGAACTCACCCTTGGTCCAGTTTGGCCTATTGGGCCGCCTTCACCAGGAATACCCTTGAGAAAGAGATAAATGTCTGATTAACTATTTTTCAACCATTTTCTTAGGAATCAGTGATGGTGTGTGTTGATGTGAACTAACTGTACCTGATCACCAGGTTTTCCTCCCTCTCCAGGAGCACCTGCAGGTCCCGGCAAACCCTGAGAAACGGGTAAGAATATTGATCTTATTAAAGAGCCAGATAACAGACAGAAAAAAATAATTTTGAATGATTAAATAGTCATAAATCAAGCACCTGGAAGCCATGCATTCCAGGAGGTCCCTGTTCTCCTCTCTCACCTGCTGAACCCTGAAAATCAAGAAATAAAATCATTGATTGTACTCTAATTGCACTTCTCTCATTTAAAGTTTAATGGCTGTAAAACACAATACCATAAGCAGACGTTAGCACACTTACATGTGGACCTGGCGGACCAGCTGGGCCTACTTCTCCATCTTTGCCTGGTGGCCCCTACGAAAAAGTCATCAGGGCATTGCAATGTGGTTTCTCTGAAGTTTTTTTGCTAAAAATATGCAGTTACACTTAGGTGTTTTCAGAAAGAGTTAATGCATTTTACTGCTGTTACTCACCCTTTGCCCAGGAACTCCTGCAGATCCCTGCTCACCTGGCTTTCCTGGATCCCCCTAAATTATTATTTAAATGATAAGTCATGTTCTTATAGTAAATAAATAAATAAATGAATAAAAATTCCACTCACACTAAAACCCTTTGGGCCTAATGCTCCCATAGTTCCAGGAGGGCCTTTTGTTCCAGGTGACCCTGCAGGCCCTGGGCGCCCGTCCTCACCTGGAGCACCCTGTAGAAGTTCAACAGTACATTATTTTCTTGTAAAAAAGCGGATATTGTATTCCAGTTGTGAATGGAAAACATCCAATAAATGTACCAGTGGTCCTGGCTTTCCTTCAGCACCCTGAACTCCAGGTGTACCTGTCAAACCCTGAAAAAAAGAGGATGCACAAAATTAATTAGTAATGTATTTGAAGGAGCTGCTGCATTCTGCTCTAACTTTTCTATGATAAAGACACAACACATGAAAAATTTCACTTACTCTGGCGCCTGGTAGACCTGGTTCGCCTGTTCTCCCTGGATCTCCAGTAGAGCCTTTAGGACCAGAAGTTCCTGTAATTCCACGGTCACCATTTGCACCCTTAAATAATTATGAACAAATGTGTTATTTCTGTATTCAGCTAATTATAGCTAAAAAACTCGTTAATGCTTTGGATTTAATTTATCTCTTTTGTTACCTTTGGACCTGGTAAGCCATCTTGACCAGGGAAGCCTCGGTTTCCAGGTGCCCCCTATATTAGTCAATAAAAACCCAATGAAAATTGAGGTGGTTTTCGTAATTACCTTCATACCAGTCTGCTTTTGTAAAGGCAATAAAAGGAAAACTACACTCACTCTCTCACCAACAGGTCCGAGTGGGCCTACAGAACCTGGATCTCCTCTGGGCCCACGCTTTCCTTCTTCTCCCTGAGGTCCAATTACTCCCTGTGCTCCTGGTGGACCCTATGACAAAGAAATGCATTACACCTAAAGGTAATTTCTTGTTTTGTTTTGGTCTTAAAAACCTTCTGTTCTTTTACCTGTTAGAAAAAGTTACTATTTTTGCAGTTACATCTGATGACGTGGTGTAGAAATTGCATACTACACCTGTGAGGAAAAAAAAAGATATATAGGTCTACAGTATTATTCAATCAAAACTTACAGGTTCTCCTTTAGGTCCAGCCTCTCCTTTAAATCCAGGAACACCTACATCTCCCTAAACACAATACAAAACAGTTTTTAATTATTATCTACACGTTTAAGGGTACAATATTTGTAATATTGAAGAATGCCTTACCCCTTGACCTTTGATCCCAGGCTGTCCAGTGCTTCCCTGAGGTCCTGGTGGGCCAGTTGGGCCCAGCAGACCAACAGGACCTTGAGGACCAGCAACTCCCTTGAGAAAATTATATTGTGTTAGTTGCCAGCATCTGCATTTGTGAACTGAAATATTGTAATGTTTTTGCTAACTCTTTCATTAATATATTACATAAATATTTTTTCCTTAACATACCACAGGGCCTTTGGAACCAGGACCACCGTCAGTGCCCATAGGTCCCTGAAAAATTAAAATCACACTTAATTTGCATCACAGAGTAATAAATAATTGACTTAGAGTTTGCAATCATGTACTAATGTACATACTTGTAGCCCTTGTGGTCCAGATCTGCCTTGATGTCCTGTCTCTCCTCTTTGTCCCTGTGGTCCCTCTGGACCCCTCACGCCTGTCGGTCCTGGTTGACCCTGTAAAGCAATTATTTTCCTTTTTATTATTAGATGCAACAATAATTTAAGGTACTTTTAAAGTTCAGTCAGACTATTATGACATATAGAATTAATAGCTGTATATCGAAAAATGATATGTATAAATTCTTATCATTACTCACCTTCATGCCAGGGCCTCCAGGATACCCTGGGGCGCCACTAATTCCCAAAGGACCCTTAAAACAATTAAATCATGAGGAATTAACATCATAAGGTTTGTAGTTGATTGGTATGTCACATATTATCCTTTGGTTCATTAAAATGTCTTACCATTGGACCTGGTTTTCCAACATTTCCTTGAGCGCCACGCATACCCTGAAATACAAAAGAAAAAGATACTAATACGAATATTAAAAACACTACTCTTATTATACTCAAAATCTTATCAGTGCTATCAATTATTAATGTTTTTGCTCTTACCGGTGTGCCACTTGGGCCTGGGCGTCCTCTTTCTCCTGGCATTCCCCGGGGACCCTGCATTTAGCAATAGGCCATAATTTTATTGGAAATCAGGGTAGAAGCTTTTGTGTCAGTGTAAGAATGAACATCAGTAATTATACCTTAACTGAACTTTGCAATGTATTAGTTTTCTTACCATAGGACCAGGGGCACCCAGTGCTCCAGGTCCACCAGATTCACCCTAAAATAATAAATAATATATGATGAAAATGTACTTCAAAACATTAAATGGTTATTACAATCATATTTAACAAGCTTTGTCAGTATTAACGATTAGGGTTTATAGTAAGTGGTTACATAATAACGAAGTAAATTTGCAAAAGCTGAACCTTTGATCCCAGAGCTCCACGTTCTCCTTTAAGACCAGATGGACCTTGGTGACCCTAAATTATGGGACATAAGGACATAACAGGAAAATTATTTTGTTAGACTCCATCTACAAGCCTAGAAGTAGGAATACTATTTGAAAATCATTCTTTGTCCATTCAGCATTCTATTCTAGTATTCATATAAACTGTCTTTTCAACCAAGGAAACTTTGTGCTGAATTGAGCTTTGAGCTGGTTGGTGCTTGTGCAAAATAAGCTGCAATTACATATTGTCAAACATGATGATTGTATATTTTGTTCTTTCACATTCTGTTTGTGAAATCTGACTTGGATTTCTTCTCTGGTTACAGGAATTTCACTGAATGTATTGTGATGTATTCAAGACAAAACCGGTGGCCTGGTGGATGATCTGTTCCAAAACAATGCTTTGAAAACTGAAGTGTGCTCAATAAGAAAAAAATTAGCACCTTAAAACCATCCCCGGACCAAGAGAAATTCTCACACTTGGCAGAAGTGAGAGAGCATATCAAACAGCAAGGTTCAAGAATCTGAGACTCCTAACAATGCTTCTATTTTGTATTCTTGTATTTTAATGCAAAATGAGTTCACATGGTCAAAGTCAAAAATTAGCTTAATTGATTAGTGACCTGCAGTATCTCAGACTTTTGGACTAAATGCATGTCAAAAATCTAAATGAGGCATCGAAATTAAGAATTTACTCACTCTGTGACCCTTTAACCCTGGTGGGCCTGGCGTCCCTGGAAATCCTCTTGCTCCCTGAGCACAAAAGTTTTTCAAATGTAAATCCAAATGCAAGCATCCAATGATAAAAGCTGTTAATAAAGCATGCCAATTATTACCGCAGATCCAGGAAATCCCATTTCTCCTGCGCTTCCGGCAGACCCTGATTCTCCCTATGACAAAAAATAAATATATAAATACATATATAAAAAATCTGATTCTGTTAAATTTTTCCACACTGATGTGAGGATGCTCATAATGACAGCATAGAGTACTCACATCTTCGCCAGGCTTTCCCGGAGGACCCTCTGGTCCTCTCTGGCCAGAACCACCCTATACAATGCAGAACAGTAATTACTAAAAGATGATTAAAACACAAACAATGCGAAAATGTACACATAGAGTTCTCATTTAGCAACAAAACAATGCAGTAATTGCAGTAATGCAATACTTTTGTGACTGATTCTGGCTGATTCTGCAGCACTGAAAGGGGTAACTTAGCATTTAGTCATAACTGGTGCACACCCTTAACGTATTGTTGTTCTTGATTCCTGTCTAATAAGTCACTTGAGTTAAAACTAATTTGCTGAGAATAGATCCTGCCATTTTCTGTGCCTCTAGCTCTCTAGCTATCTCTAGCAAAAATTTGGTTTTGTGAGCAAAAGAAATGCCTTCTGGTAACACTTTACAGTAAGGTCTAATTTGTTAACATTAGCTAATGCATTAAAAAACATTAAGTAACAATGCTAGTTCACAGTGCATTAACAAATCATCACCTAAGAATTATAAGGTTCTATCTGACATTTTTGTCAAAACTTTTAGAAAACAAAAATGGTTTTATCTACATAAGTCTATGGAATGTAAAAACTTTGAAGTTCAATATCTCAAAAGTGCTCAGAATGCAGATAGAACCTTATAATTCTAAGGTGATGAAATGTTAAAAAAACACATTAGTATATGTTGAGATTAACATTAACTAAGATTAATAAATGCTTTAGAAGTGTTTATTTCATGTTAACTGATGTATTAACAATTGAAACTTTATTGTAAAATATACAAGTTTTCTCAAATGTTACAGTTTCAAGTTGAATCTGATAACTAGAAAAAGAAGGGAATGCTAAGTAGGCCTACACGTATTAAAAACCACTGCAACAATTTATTTTCTTTAAGAATGTGAATAACCAAAGTTGTGGTTCCCTAATAAATGAGCCATGAAAATTTCCTGCGATAAGCAAAACAGCTAGTACTTTTTGAGTTTATCCTGGCTGATGTGTGCTTTGAAATAAAAAGTGTGGGCCAGACTTCCCACAGTAAATTATGAAGTCTTCAGAGACAGTAGACAATTAATCATGTTCCCTCACCATTGACCCTGGTTCGCCTACATCACCAGGAGGTCCCTGTGGTCCTGCCGCCCCCTAAAGGAAAAAGAAAAACATGCTACTGCTGGAAGCCATATTCTTTTGACCTGAACAAAAATTGCTTATCAAATAAATACTTACTGGTGCTCCATTTGGCCCAGGTGGCCCCCTTGTTCCTGCCTCCCCCTATTGAAAAAAAAAAGTCACAGAGGGCTTATGAAACAGCACTTGAGCACTCTGCCACAACACACCATACAAATCAAATGATGCAATTGTCTCATTCTGTACTACTCCAGCTTGTTCAGTGATGTATGATACATTTCTTGTAATGTTCCTCATAAGTGTGTGGCTTATATGATTTATAGTTTTGTTTAAATGACAGGTTCTCCACTTACCCGAACTCCAGGCATCATGGCATGCTGGGCTCCTGTTTTGTCAGCAAATCCTCCAGCCATATGTGAAGACAACTCACCCTAAGTAAGAGAGGACATGGGGTTTTAATAATTAAAACTATATGTATATTGTAACTGTTGTGTTTTTTTTTTTCTTCTTCAACCCTCTGTTTTTTATAGTCTTTCTTGTAGTACTACTGTCAACTGGCCTGTGATGATTAATGCAGCTATATACTATAAACTCACTCCTGGGGTATGTCCTGGGGGCCCAGGCTCTCCTGGCTGTCCTGGAACACCAGGCTCTCCGTCATATCCTGGTTGACCCCTGAGACCCTACAGGAGACATTAAAATTAGGCTAAAATAACATAACATTGCAATAATTTTACATACAATAATATTTCACATCTTCAATCACATCTTGAAATTATTTTGCTGTTTCTTACAGGTCGACCTTTGGGTCCGCTGTCTCCTCTGTACCCTGGAGCTCCTGGAGGCCCCTGTATAATAAGAATAAAAACATAATTAAGGTAAATGCTTGATAGCATTAGCAATATTGCACTAGTCTGTTAAAGTTGTCATCATATTTGTCATAAAGTGCTCATTGTGAGAAGACTGGATGAGTTATGAATTGCCAGCGTACAAAGTTTCAGAATGATTTACTAGCAAGGTTACATGAAAATAAGTTCAAATAAAGGCCAAACCAACTTAAGGCAAATAACTACAGCTGTACTCTGTCCCCATCTAGTGTCCAGACATCAGAAGCTACTACAAAAGTGAAAGAAATCTCACCATTGGTCCAGGACGACCTCTTATTCCAGTAACCTGAAATCAAGATGCAATTTTTGTATTATTTTCAGACTGTACAAATATTATTATCCATCCTCATCTTCAAATGTAAGATAAATGTTCAATCAAACATACAATTGGGACATCTCCAGGTTCTCCTTTCTGACCCTGAAATCAAGAGTAGTAAAACAGAGCAGAAGTCACTGGACTGATACATTTTTATTACATAAACCTGAATATTGGCAGTGTCGACTCACTAACTTTATAGCTTACCTTGGCAATTCTGTCCGCTGACAAGAAAAAAAGAAATAGACAACAACAGTTGCTGTTTAACCTTTTTTTAAATTGCAAACACTGTAGATTTGCATGAAGATGCTAAATTAATATTCATTCGTTTTGAAGGTTTTTGTGCTGCTCATCCTCACCTGGTCTGCCATTGCCACTGCTGTGTGTTGTGTCACTCTGGCAAACAGGACAGCATTCTCCTTCTGGGATTACTACCTTTGCACAGTTGGACACTTCATCACACTGCACCTCATCGCACAAGATGGTCCCGCTGTCACAAACACAAATCCTACATGGTTCAGGTTTCCAGATGTCTCTGTTTGTGTACACCTGTCCGTTTTCTGAACAGCTCAACTCATCCTCTGTGGGCAAAAAAGGTAAATACTACATAAATATTGTGTACACACACACACATATATATATATATATATATTTTATGAACAACTCCTTGTTAATAATAAACTATAATATATAGTTGTACTGTACTGTGTGTGTGTGCATATGTGTTTGTGTTGTTAGTCATGATTAGACCATTGCATAAAAAAGGTGCTTTTTGTGCTCCTGCATTAAGACATGTGTAAACAATGAATTTCATTAGTTTTAACATGTATTATTATATGTATTTTTCTAAACACATCACCAAAATACAGTAACTTTATATTTAAAGTTACATAAAGCTTCTTTTCTCAATTGACTTCCATATTATACCCATCTTTTACCCACATTCTTCAAAATTCCTTCTTTAATGTTAAAACAAAACTCCTGCATGTAAGGAACAACTTAAGGGTGAGTAAATAATGCCAGTTTTCTTTTTTTGCTGAACTATCCCTTTTAAAGTTTTTTTTCTTCTCTTGTTTTTCCATGTGAGAATACCATTTAGTCTATTCCCAGCCCTATGCTTCCAAATTTAGATATGCACATTAAAAGTCAAACGTTTGTGTTTATTCTTCATATTTTTCATTCTTCATTTGAAGTTATTTTTCAAAATGGCGATTTTCTTTTAAAACGGAAAAGCACTCATGAAAACACCTTTATGCTTTGCAACCAGCCAAGAAGGCCAGACAGATGTGTAAAAGCGCTGGTATACCCTGAGAAAGTGGCTGAAAAGTACTGGAAAAGATGTTCTGTTGTCTTTTGAAAACGCTCTGGTGGGAAGACATGAGCTAATGCTCTCCAGGAAGTCTGATTCATACATACTGTTTCCAGCAGACCTCTAGTGCAATATGCTTTGTAGTTCATCATTAAAATAAAGTTCAACTGTTTTTTAATAAACTATTTCCTAATAACATTTTCAAGCTATGAAGTTTGTAGAATAATGAACAGCTGCGGCGAACATTTCAATGTTCACGTTCGGCAATACAGTTTGCTGCTCTAGTACCGGTACACCAGGTGGCATCCTTGAGCTTTATCCGGCTGCCTTCAATGAAATCTTTTGGTTTTTGTACTCACCTGAAACCACCCTGAAAAAGATGTTTCATACCCCACTATTTGATAAAGTTTAATACTTTGCAATACTGGCGACAAAGCAAGTAAAAAGCAGCAAAGTAGGTAAGGATATGAACTTTGGCCGCTCATATAGGTTTTTGCATTGTGCTTATAAATAATATTCATCACGTATTGATTCTGGGACGCAGATCAAATGTGGCTACACCTTATAGCTAACGGGGAAATACGACTATTAAATTCTGAGAAGCTAATGAATAAATATGGCATAAATGAATGAAACGGATGCATTAGGAGGGTGTTGACTGGAAATTGTTGATACCCTTTTGACCTCAGGGAATGAATGTGTCAGGGAAGAATGCCAAAGAAAAGAGATGACTTTTCCTGAACACATGGCTGCTGACGACCTCACGAGAACCCCCAGCAAACATGCTAGTTTTATGCAGCTTTATACTGTACCAGTTTTCCTGGATTGCTGATATTTATTAGCCTATATTTCACTCTTTATTCATTTTTAATTTTTTGCACAAGCAAGGAACAGGATTTGTGGTTTTTGGACAAATGTTTTCTTTTTTTCTTTGTTCCAAATGGGGTTTCTCTTACTAGCGAGTGATGAACAAATCTGAAGCAGGAAAACCCAGAGTAGAGCTGAAGCGGAATAATTAGCTACTTTATGCACTGGACATGGAGGGGAATTGCTTTTGCAGCAGCATATGCTAGCAATATTGCAAAATAAAAACATTTAATTTTTCACAGTTTATGGTATTCTGTGCAATTTACAGAAAACAAATGAAACTGCAACACATGAAAAAAACAGATGTAATCCAGATAGAATTCACATGTAAGGTAATAAAATGGGTCAGTGATAAGAATTTTAGGCAATACAGCTGGAACTGTCTGTTCCCCTGTGAATAACAGAGAATGTGTATGAGCCATTATAAATTTATAGGAGGGGAGCTATTGTTCACAAGCCACCCATGAAAACCTTACCATTAAAGGTGAAGAGAAAGCTCACTCTTTCCTTCGGTTAGCTAATTCATTGCAGACTCTGCGCTTTCTACAGCAACGGTTAAAATCCCCTAGTGATGATGATAGCAAAAGCATGGTCCTTTGTGGACTTCTGACGTACATTTTCCACCAGTCTTCCAGTCTGGCCTGACCTGACCGCACTGAACATGCTCAGCATTACTCCATGTCAGCTAAAGTCTGTGGTTCCCTCCCAAATGCTCAGACTTCCGAAGAAACGGTCTAGGATAACAACGGGCAGCTTCTTCTTTACAATTTACATCTCCACCATGATGCTGCATTGTGGGAGATTAACTATAATATAAGTCACGTGTATTTTCCTTTGGTTTATGTGGAAATACTCATAACTTGCTGTGTTCAGGGATTTAGTTGTTGGAACAAAGCTGTATGGGTTAGAAAATGACCTTATGGAAACAGTGACTCATCCGAGTCTGTCTCTCCAACACCGAATATATGTGTTTGTGTGTGAGAGAGTAGTCTGTAATTCAATGTGAGATGTGAGATTTTCATCTGAACCACAAACAATAGGTAATGATCATTTCATTATATCTTGTTTTTGAGAACTTTATTGCTGAATGCTGATGAATCACACTATATAGGAAAATTCCTTTTTTTCATAAAGGAAGCATCTGTTTTTACAGTTAAACAAGATAAGTTGCATTCAAACTCCAGGGAAACTTTAAAAGGGGCTCCAGTCTTGCTATTTTAAAAGCCAAGGACGCAAATAAATCATGCGTCTCACAGACCTCTGACCTCTCTTGTAATTAACTGATAGAGTTCTCCACAGTTCACACACAACTCCCCCCTTTTTGAAGAAGAATCTGTGTGAAAATGGGATGTTAGTGATTTGTCCACATTGTAATTCAGACTGTCACTCTAGACAGACAGACCTCAAAGTGACTGTGAAACCTATGATTATTCAACCCTTGACTCTGTCCTTGTGGCTATCCTTTACTGAGATACAAATGAGGATCTTCGAATGAGGAGTCACACTGATTTCAGTCTAGGGAGAACAAACTTGTGTGTACAACAAGGAAACATGTTTTCCTCTGGTTTGGACATGTCTTCCACCTTTTTTTCTTTTTTATGCTTTCAAAGATGTGCGGTGAGAAACTTGGCTCAGAGAGTTTTTTTTTGGACTGCATAATTTCATTGCCACATCACACTGCTCTAAATCTACCATCAGTTCTTAAACTTATTTTAATATTTAACCTGTTTAATCTGTAGTTGGACGCTTGATTAGACTTGATTAACACCATGTCAGATTAGATGTATGGTAATTTCTAATGCTAAAATATATTAAAAACCATCTTAAAATACATTTTTCTAGATTAACTACAAAAAGACAAGTTTCTGTTGGTATCTTCAATGTACACAGTATCTACAAGTTTTTTTTTTTGTTTTTTTTTTAAACCAAAGATTTCACCACATGTCTGAGATATTAAATTCAGGGTGTTATAATACTCCTGGCTAGAAAAAGAAGAGCTTGTGTTTTTAGTATATGGGGGCCTGTGGTAGGTATAAATTTTTGCTGCAAAGAAGAAATTAATGAAAGATGCATTCAAATATATGTAAGTGTAATAAGGCACAGCTACTGTCTACCACATCTGTGTCTATATAAGCTGTTATTGGGTGTGTAGAATTAAAACAAGAACTTCAAAGGCATGCCTAATTTTTTTTTATATGCATGTGGTTTTTTTTTTTCAATTTACACATTTTACACACAATTTAAAGTTTAACCCTTAGTTTCACAGACAAGGCTTAAACCTACTCCCAGAATAAAATGTAAGTCTGAGCTGTTTCAACCAAAAGAATCTTGCACTGGCTGATCTTAAAATAGATAAGCGCCTTTGTTTCGTCTCAAGATGCACACCAGTAATGTTTTTTATAAGTCACGTTTATAACAATTACTTAAATCTCCTAATTGAACTATGGTCTAATCCTGGCTTAGACTAAGCCCTAAATGTTATTGTTATAATTCCGTTTATCCTTCCAGCAGACTAGACAGCTGTCTATCCATAACAAAGTGATGTTCCAGGATTCATTAGCTTGCTTTTTTTAATATTTACACAACTTGAACTCCTGCACTTTTATACAAACTCAATATACATTCAGACGTTGAAGGGTAAATGTTTCTCTGCGTGAGTGTCAGGCAACATATTTAATTTATGCACGTCATTACCAGTCACATTCTTGGCTAAGATCAACATCTCATGACCTGACATAGGTTTACTCATTGCTTTCCTGATCTCCTTTTATGGATATTCTTGAGCTAAAAAGTAAATCAAATTTTAATTTTTAATAAAAAAGTAAATTGAAGCTATTAATGACTCATCATTTTTAAGATATAATGTAAATATATTATTTTCCAGGCTGTGAATTTAATTTTTTTTTTTTTTTTTTTATCTGCATCCTGTGAGGAGCAACCCCACTCACTCTTTCCAGGGTTTGGAAACATCCCTCCCTTATGTTTTACTTTGTAGTGTGTTTCCTCCTCTTTGCTTTATTTGGATGTTGTGAGAGCTTGCAGAGCTTCCACAGCTGGTCAGTCATGATTCTAGCTTATATTACACTGTTTTGGATGGAGAACCTTGATGCATCAGCGGAGAGGATTTATGTAAACATTTACTCCATGTGACCCCACACTGTGGCGCATTTCAGATCGTCCTCTTGCCTTTTTCTCGTTTTCTCTCCTTCATTAACTTACAGCCTCAACCATCAGCTTTAACATTTGTCAAGCAAGTGTAAATAGACTGGAAACACACTTTGTTTTAAAGTTTCTGGGTATAAAATCGAGAACCAGATATCACTTGCTTCAGATGTGATGAATAAATCCACATTTGTCTGTTTTAGATACTTTAAATCAGTTGCAATATGCGTGATCTTACTCGTATGAAAGCAAGAATTCAGTCTGCCCCAAACACCCTGCTCATTCTGAGAAAATCTTTGAAGTTTATGGAGTCTTATATCTTCTTAAAGCGTGACGTTTGTAATGGTCGAAAGGTCAGCAAAAGGGTCAGTTCTTCCAAAGGTGATAAATCTTGACTGGTTCGTTGTGTATTATAGAGGTTTAATAATGTATTGCAAACTCATCCAGCATGTGCAATAATATCAAACAAATAACTGTGATACACAGTTACTGCCTAGTGTTCTACAACATACTTCATTATGAAAACAGATTTTACTGGTCTGGTTTTATAAACTCAAATGATCAAATAGCAAACAACAGACTCATCGTTGTTTAGATGAGAGTCAATACTGTGTCTCTTTTTCATGGTTGAGTTCCAGTGTTGCACGGTTCTTCTCCACAGAGATTTTGAATATGTCTGATTAGTCATCAACAGCTGGTTTGACTGCTGAGAACACTGGTCCGGATCTAAGTGATTATCATCAGGGTAATTTCAATCTTCCTAATCATTTAACTGGTCATCTCCTGTATCTAGAAATGCATCACACTCTAGAAAAAAGAAATCATATTTCATTTGTATGTAGCATCCACTATATTTGTAATGACAATAACAGCCTCCCTCTTTGCTTACTAAAAGGTAACTCAATAAGGTGAGGTAGATTTGCTCAAACCATTATGATATCATTGCTCAGACCTAGACATTACTCAGCGTTCTCTCCAAAGGAAATGCCAGTGTGAGAGATTTCCTGCTGTGAAGATACAAAAATGAACTCACTTACAAGGTGGAAAAATGTCTCTCTCGTGAATGTGTTTTTAAACTTCAAGCGCCTGCCAGAGTGGAGTTCTGTGCCTGGAACACATTTTCTGCTTTAGTTTGATATATGAAATGTTTCAGCAGTACTGATCCATTGGTTAAATAAAGTATATTGCTAGTTTATTTGAAGGATACAACAGTATGCTAATGTCATATACACGAACAATGTTTAATGTTGGTTTAATGTAAAAAGTTCAGACATATCTTGAATTTAAAAATAGCATGAGGAATAATTGGTGAAAATAACCTAATATTTAGAATACTTTACTGGATATACAAATGTAATAGAACAAGTACTGTAACAGTAATTTAGTATCAGTCCTTGATTTTCATAGAGAACCACCCTGTTTCAAACTCCAGTTATTCTTGTGTAACCAGTGGATATTCCAAAGAAATACAGAATAAATTTGTAATTTTCTAATACATCTGGCATTCATAAACTGAAATGTGACTGCCACATGGCATCTCAGGATCCCAGGGTCTTTTCTCACACGCTATTAGAATCTAATCTCACTGCGTCTATGACTCAATAAACAGTGCAGATGTTTCCATATAAACTGGGCTGACTCAAATGTCCTAGTTATGAGCCTGTGAAGTGCAGGAGAGTTGCTTGTGTTGAAAAGCACAGTGTGTTCTCATGTTGAATTTCTCATTTTTCTCTAGAGTGGGCTCAGTTGTATCGAGATGCAGTTTTGCGCAATAATTGAAGCTGTATAACAAATGCTATGATAGGTGGGTGTATTTGTATTTACGTAGGGATCTCTCACACAAAATAAAGTTCTGAAAAAAGCTCTAAATATGTTGGTATACATTGAAACTCACTTTGAATTAAAAACCGACTCTTCTGCTTAGCCCTCAGTCCCTTTTCTAGCCTGTGTGACATCTGTTTCATTTTCAACACACTGTAGTTATAATTATAGGGCTGTGTTCTATTAGTCACTGGCAAAAGTCAAAAGTAACGTTGAATGTTTATATTGAATAGTTTGGTCTACTTTGCATTGATCTTATGAGCTGAATCCAAAACCTGTATCGTTTCATCTCGTCATTATGGAAGTCTAAATGTCATCGCCTTCTCCTTACTAGTTTTGGTTTTGAGAACAGTAACTATCCTGTCTGAATGCTGGACGCAAATAGACCAGAAAACCACATTTTCCTCATGAAATCGAAAATTGCTCTTGATATATTTTCAAGCTGGCCAGCCACAGAAGACTTTATGTACTAATAAGTATCAGTATTAACAATGCCATTGTGATACTGTTATATGTGAAGTAGAAGCGAAGCTTCTCAGTGCCTGTATGTTATAGTTAACCAGATGAGAAATTAAGGTATTGCAGAGACCCACTACAGTGGTAGAAAACTGGGTTACCTTTTTCCTGATATCTGTCTCTGATTTTTGTTCTTCAAGGCCAGGGTTTTCCAAACAGGTGAGCTAATGTGGTTCAGTTTGAAGAAGAAGAACGTCATTGTTTACTCATCCCATTTACTCACAGTTTTTGAAGAATATTTTGGCCATGTAGAGTAAGGAAAGTGCCTGAGAAGTGGCAATGTCAAGCTCCAAAATTACAAACTCCAAATTTGTTTGCAAAGGAAAAAATGTTACAAAAAGTAGTTAGTATGACAATGTGACTTCTAAAGTCATATGAAATTTAAATCATTCAAATTTCTGACAAATCATTCTTTTGAGCACTTTTAAACGAATCTTTTGATTATATATTTGTTGACAACTTCTGCATTATTCAAACTTTCTTCTTTTGTGTTCCACAGAAACAAGAAAGCCGTACAAGTTTGTAATGACAAGAGTGTGAGTAAATGATGACACAATTTTAATTTTTGGCTGAATAATCCATTAACCTGTTGACACTGCTCTAAACGGGTTAATCTATGCAAAACTAAGCTTCTTCCTTAATCCATCAAGACATACTTTGGAGACCAGTGAAGCACTAATACACAAACAGATTAAAAATTAGGACTAAAATTTTATATAGGCCAAATCCAGATGATCTCCAGACCAATTGGAACAGCTGTGCAAACTTATAAAGCTTATAAACCATCTCAAGGGGAGTTTTCGTCATTTTCTCCACACGCCAACCTCTGCATTCTCTACACGGTCATGTTTGGCATATGTCTCATCCTCCTTGCTTCCTGATCCTGTAAGACTGCCAAAACAATATCTGAATGTTTTTCACTACATCTGCTGAACATGAGGGTAAAAGCTTGCTTTTAGTAGGAGTTTGCACATGACGAATGAAATTTACAATAGAACTTTGTTGAGCTATAGCTGGGGAAAATGTCTATGTGTTTGCTCTCATTTTCCAACCCTAATTGCTCTCCAGCCTTTGCTGTTCGAAGACACAGTGCTCTTTACATCAGTTACATGACTTCCTCCACAACCACGCTTTAGCCAACATTTGTTTTAATATTTTACAAATACTGCCAAAGCAACCAGTTTAACATCTGGAAGTCATCCTCCGGGCTTGCATTTGCTGACTGCCATAATTTACTTTATAAGTAGTTCCCATGGAGCAGGCTCAAGAGTGCGCTCAACATTAAAAATCCATCCTCTAAATTGTTTATTCCATAGAGACGTCCAGTGATCAAAGATACAGTTGATTATACAGTAAAGGTTGTACAGTTAAAGCTTGGTGTCATAGAGAGAATAGGATTCTCTCTCTCTCTCCTTGTCCTCTTTCTTGCTCTCTCTTTCCCTCCCTCTTTCAGGACCAAAGAGGCATGTAATCAAGTCATAGCTCAAAAATGCAGCACATGTTTTCCATCAGCACATAAGCTGTGGACTTGGTCGAATGCACATATTTGGATATTTAGCTGTAAAGTAAAAACACCCTATTTGTTGTAATATAATTTATGTGGCAACAATGACTGGAACCCGTTTTTAAACAAATACCGCAAATTCATTTTTAAAAATAGAGTAGAGTAGAACAGAACTGCACAACCTTATAATAAAAATAAAATGAACGGTATAATGCTAGGAAGATGATCTTCTGTTTGGGTCAGAGAGAAATTACAGTGTTACTGTGAGAAGTAATTTGTGTTGATTTGTTTAACCAAATTTACATAAAATTACACATTATCCAAAAGATTAAGGGTGTTTAGGGTAATGCTCAGATGAAAAGATGCGTCACATGGAGCAGACGAAGAACAGAACAACTTCACTTGGACTTTATGTGGTGCGTGCTGGCATATGTCTGTGTGAAAGGACAGGGTGAGAGAATTTGCAACTTTTAGGCATTGTGTATTAAACACCAACCAAACCACATTTGCCTAAAAGCACATTAAACTTTTTTTCTTTTGTTTTTCTAGAGTCATTTTCTTCTCTTTACGTTGAATAAATATTACCATTGTAACCAAACTATTTAGAAAAAAACAGCTGTTTTCAGTTATTGACTTTAAGTAGCTCGAATCCAAAACTATTTAACATCAGCTGTTTTCTTCAAGTGATAAATAGCACACAATCAGATTCACTTACTTTTTTTTGTGCAAAACGTATTAATTATACTTTCAATGTACTGATTATCATATTAATGGGATTAGTTATGACTTGTTCACAGGGCCTATTAAAATGCGAACATGCAGTTTAACGTTAATGTGATAATGGCACTCAAAAAAAAGAGAATAAAGTTCTAAAGTTCTAGTAATATTCACCTGAAGAACATTATTGCTTCTCAGCCCAAGAGTCTACAGACTGGTGTGAAAAATAAAATCTACTTTTTTATTCCAGTTGTAATGATCATTTACCACATGGTGGCGCCCTTTTGTAAAACCTCAACAATAGGCTTTGAATCCAAGAGGCACACGTAAAACATGTTGTTCAAATACGCATATATCAAAATCGGCTAAACATTCAAGATCAACAGAACCTGAGAGAACACTCACCAGGAGTGTTTTGTCTGATGACATCATGTAGGGAAAAATCTACGTCACGTGTTTAAACCGGGGCATGACTGAGGTAATGGCACTCAGGTGTTTTCTCGGCTGGGTGTTTTTTTTCTTCCCTGCATGTTCAGAGTCAGTGCCTCCCTCATAATATCCTCACACATCTGCTCTGCATTAAGATGCAAGATGTGTTCCTTTAGCGACATGTGAGCGCAGTGCTAGAGTTGAAATCGATTCAGCAGATGTGAGATGTGGATACTGATGTGGGTAGACAACAAACCTAATGGTGCATGTTGAGTTAAGAGTAAACTCTGTTCTTTGACCATCAAACCTCCAAGTGACATCACCGTTAATCACAGTACGGTATGGTAACCACATGGCGTAACTAGTGAAACTTGCTGGTCAAAAGTACAGCCAAATCTTCAACTTAAAGCATAACTAGATATAATTGCTGGTCAAAATCTCATGCAGATGTGTGCAACATCCTTTATATTCAATCCTTTCAAGTCATCTTTAGAGTTATATATGTATACCTTTGTTAAAAAATAACAATAGTAATAATAAAAGGACGAGTCTTTACACAAAAATCAAAAGCATCAGCTTTAACATCAGCACAATTAGCTTCATGAATAAACAGCAACTTACCACCGTCGTCTTGGCATTTCACAAATTGTAAAAAAGCCACAGATAAAGCCAGAAACAGGACAGTCCTATAAGGCTGAAAGATCATCTTGCCCATATCAAAGACATGAGCTGTTGTTGTGTGCAAAGTAATCGGGAAGAGGAAGGAAAAAAGAGTCCAGGTTATCGCTGCACCATGAAGACAGACTGAGGTTTTTCCTGCTCAGAGCAGCAATCAGACCCAGCCCCGCTCTCTTTTTTAACAGCCTTAAGTAAGAAGAATGCTGCCAACCCTAATTTTCCTCCCCCTTTTGTTAGTGCTCTCTCATAAGCATCCACTCTGGCTCTGTTGAATTACTGCATGTTCCTCGTGACTATTCTTTAGAGATAGTTTGTTCTTTGCTAATAGTGTGTATTGTAACGGTAATTCTTTGTTTTTGGTTATCATTTGCTGATAAAGTCTGTTTGGCTTGGTGTAGATGCTAAGAAGGACAGTAAACTGGCTTTATGACAGTCTTAACTGCACTGACTTTACTGCTGTTGCTCATAGGCTCCTTTTTTACAAGGGAACAAGAAAAGAGTTTATATCCCATTTGTCTTCAGTTGCAGATGACAGGTTTAAACCCCTAGTAGGAAAACAAGAAGGAAAGACAATGGCCAAAGGTAAACTTTGGTCAAAAAGCTACTTATTTTCAGGAATTTAATTCACTGTCTCCCGTTCTTCATCGTCTCAGTGGTAAATACTCGACAATAGGATCTGGCTATAAACATTGCCTTTGCTGGTCAGACATTTTGTAGTTCCACTGACTTGTCCAGTTCTACATTTTATTAAGCGTATTTCACATGCTGGACACATGGGTATGCTGCTACGAATTCCCTCATGAACACAAACATTTATGTAAAAGATGACCAAGATCTTGCATGTGGTTTGGCCGAAGAGTGTCAGGTTTTGCTCTGTTCTATAATTATTGCAAAAAAAAGGTTTTTATTTGATTTCAAGTTCAGTAAAATTGTATATAGCGCCATAAAATAAAAGAAAGCTGTCATTTGTAGCATGATTTGATTGTATCATGACATGATTGTAGCGATAATAAATGTAAGTTAAAGTATGAATTAATATATTTAGTGGGAAAAGGAGAGATGGCTTTTATAGCCATCTTTTATATGTTGTAATTCATCTGATTATATTTTCTGAAAGTGTTTTAAATTGTCTCTACTATCTGAAAGATTTCACTGATTTAGATGTCCTGAGGAATCACACCTGTAGCTGTGACACATCTAGATTCAGGTAAGCAGCCTGTGCTTTTTAGCCAATCAGAAAATTCTCCCTGCTTTTTACTGGTTTGGATTTACTGACGTCATCTTGGCTGAAATGTCTTTGGAGGGGCAGGGTTTGACTGAGAGGGTGTGTGGGATTGGGGTAGGGTGATCTTATTCTAGAGGAAGTTAGCAAAAGCAAGTTCCGATTGTATACGGATATCAAATATTCAGATATACCTGATATATACGTGACCCTGGACCACAAAACCAATCATGGCACGGGTACCAGGCATGGGTATATTTGTAGCAATAGCCAAAAAACATTGTATGGGTCAAAATTAGCATTCTTCTTTGGTGGCAAAAATCATTAGGATATTAAGTAAAGATCATGTTCCAGAAGATATTTTGTAAATTTCTTACATCAAAACCTAATTTTTGATTAGCAATATGCATTGCTTTTGATTAGTAATATGCATTGCTAAGAACTTCATTATGATTCATTCTTCATTCTTCATTCTTATGACTGGTTTTGTGGTCCAGGGATATGGATATGCTAGTGCTCTTTACTAAAAATAACTATAACTTCAAGTCGTCAGAAAACAGATAGTAATTTGCTAAAATATATTTTATGAAAAAACAATTTTCACTACTGATTAGCTTCTTATTTTCACTCCTTCATCTCATCGGAACTATTTTGGCAGACGGCACAGTTCTGGGACGCCGTTAAAGTTGTATTTGAATTAGTCATGTGTATGACTAATTTAAACTCACTGCCAAACTAAGCTTCTAGTTCACAAGCATATTCCTGAGGAAATTGATTCTAAATGTCAAATGGTCTGTAATCCAACTTCAAAGGTTTTCTAGATGTAAAACAAACGCTCTTCATATGTACTGGATATATTTTTCACCTTTCGGGAGTAAAACAAGCTATGGTTCTTTAAATATGAGAACGTCTTGCAATAAGGTGAATAAGAGGACTTAAAGTATTCAAAATAATGTTTGACTAATGTTCTATTTGAATCCTCTTCAGTCTTTTAAAAACTTCTGAGGGAAAGGGGAGGAAACAGCTGTGAGCCATGTTCTTCAGACACTTGATTTACTCTCCATCTCCAATGCTTGTACGGCACAGAGGAGCAGAGGTGAGGAGGGGGTGGGATGAGCTGCAAGGCAGCTCTGTTCGTGTAGCCCAGCCCTATGGAGTGGCCAATAGTCTTTCCAAACCACTGTAACATCGCTTGCAAGAAGCAGTAGACTCGCGCCAAAAACAGGAATGGGAGGCCTTTTTTCCACACTGTTACAATAGGCTGCCAAGTATTGGGTCATAAGAGAATGTAGCCTAGAGGAAGGTAAAAGCTGCAGGGGCAGACACTGCAATGAGTTATAGGGCTTTCACTGCTTGCTTGCACTCATGTCTGGCTGTTTTGGGTCCACTGGCATGGAAGAAACCTGCTCAGTATAGTCAAACACGCCAGAAGTCTGCTGCTTACGGATGTGTGTCTGTACAATGTACAGCAAGTGTGGTTTTCAATTTCTTTCCACATGGTGTCACAAGTCATCACAAATTTTTTACACCACTGTTCAAAAAATTTGGGGTTAGCATGTTTTTTTTTTTTTTTTGATTAAAGTAGAAGTCCACTTCCAAAAACAAAGATTCATATATAATGTACTCACCCCCTTGTCATCCAAGATGTTCATGTCTTTCTTTCTTCAGTCGTAAAGAAATTTTTTGAGGAAAACATTTCTGCATTTTTCTCCATATAATGGACTGATATGGTGCCCCGATTTTGGACTTCCAAAAGGCAGTTTAAATGCTGCTTCAAACGATCCCAAAAAATCTTTGTTTTGGAAGTGGACTTCTCCTTTAATTAAAAAATATTTTTATTCAGCAATGATGCACTCAAGTGATCAAAAGTGACACATTTGCATTGTTACACAAAATTATATTTCAAATAAATGCTGTTCGAACTTTCTGTTCGTCAAAGAAAGCTGAAAAAATCTACAAACAACAGTATTAAGCAGCATATTTTATAACATTAATATTTCTTCAGCACCAAATCACAATATTAGAATGAATTCTGAAGGATCATTTGACACTGAAGACTGGAGTAATGACTGCAGAAAATGTAGCTGCCAACACAGGAATAAATTACATTTTAAAATATATTAAAAGCAGTTATTTCAATTCGTAATAATATTTCACAATATTATCGTTTTTGCAGTTAAATAAATGCAGCTGAGTGAGCGTTGATGATGCAAATGGTGAACACTGGAGACTTCTGACTTTTGAATAAGAGACCCAAAACTTTTAAATTATAGTGTACACAAAAATGAAAGCATGCAAACTGCTTTTGAAATCTGACTTACATATAGTAATATGCAATATGATGAGCACTGTTGGCGACAGATTGTGAAATGCTTTATCTTAATATCTGCTGCAAACAGGGGCAGTGCTGGGCGACAAAAGTTAGTGTTTTCAGTTGTTTTAATATTTCTATTGAAATGCGAAACAGTGAAAACTGAAATGTATTTAATATCTATTAAAAACTCCAGATTGGTCTTTCATTGCTTAGTGGGAGATGCATGCTTTACTGACTGTGATGAAAGGCATTGAAAATGGTGACAAATGCTGAACTCTTTATTGCACCACCCACTCAAATACAATGACTGATTTATTCAAAGGAATGTCTCGTTTGGAGAATAGCCAGATACTGACTTGTACTGACTTGTTTTTTGTGTTCACTTTCCCCAAGTAAATAGACAGTACAGAAACACTGAATGTGATATTGGCATTTTGTTCTTTGAGAGAAAATTCAAGGCTCTGGCACGGTAGTTCAAAGTTATGATAGAGGAATAAAAATCTGCTTTCCAGCTTTTTGTTTTAAGATAGAATACGCAAATGTTTGTTTCTGTACTCCAGAGACAGAACTAATTTTATGCACACTGTTATCTTTGCAATTAAAGTTTTCCACAAAATTTACTCTGTACACAGTTTAAAAATAAAAAACAGAAATTTTACATTACCCTGACAGAGGAAATATCCTTCCAAGATCCCATTACAGAGACGCATTTTTCCAAACAGGAACAATGAGTTAAGAAAGCTGAAGGCTTTTTTTTTCATGCTTTTGCAATGTGGAATAAACTGAGATCTTGTCTGGTAGAGCAGTTTGTGTCAGATGCTGATTAGATATCATCTCTAATAACACACACAAATATATACATACATGCATGCCGATACACAGTGGCATGCAAAAGTTTGATTATCCAGGTAACCACACAGCGTCAAGAACCAAGGGTTTCCAAACTTTTAAAAGGGGGTTATTTCAATAATTTCAGCTTTTTGTCTTGTGGACTATATGTAAACATCTATTATCTAAAATATCTTACCTAGGACCGTACTAAATAAAAAATAACATGCATTTTGTATGATCTCTCTTATTTTGTTAAAATTATTCACATTTTCACAGATTCTGCGAGGGGTTTCTAAACTTTTGATTGCACTGTAGATATAGATGATGTAGAGATCACACTCTTATATGTGCATATATGTCTATAATTGAACTCTTGAGAAAAAAGTGTCAGCTGATTTCAATAGTCTCATCTGAGAGCATTCTCTAATGTGATACTGAGCTGTGTTTCCCGAAAGCAGAATAAGATAGATCCTTGAAACAACTGGTGCCAGTGGTTTCCACAATGTTCCTAGGCCTGCCAGTGATACTTTTTATTGTTATTTTTGCGTAAAGACACGCCTCTTCAAAATCCACATAACCTCACAGTGACCTTACATGAGTTGCTTTTTAAAAATCCCCCGCACATCTATATACAGTCTTCTCATTGTCTTGACTTGCATTTTGGATCTGTAGCAGCACCTATTAAATCCAGTGGTGGACGAAGTACACAAGTTGAGTACTTGAGTAAAAGTACAGATACGTATAATAAAATATTACTCCAGTAAAAGTAAAAGTGCTCCTCTTTCAATTTTACTCGAGTGAAAGTACAAAAGTACCYGATTTTTTATGTACTTAAGTAAAAAAGTACTGATAGATTAATTTTCCAATTTTAAATAGGCTACTTAATTGAATTTTATATTAGCACATATTTTTTTTATAATCCTACTGCTCAAAAAACCTGGGATTTTCCCAAAAAATACATTTTAAGAACATTTTAAGGAAATATTTACATAATGATTATTTCCTTTACTTTGATAATTACTGTAGTTACCATGATCTGAACATCACATCCTTTCTTTTTCCC
>JAHKKF010481111.1:0-10254 GCA_019740295.1 Labeo calbasu | reverse complement strand
TTTGTCTTTGTTTAGTTAGGAAAGTTTGGTGCCTTTAGTTTCTTCTACATGGTGAAAGGAAGGTATAAGGTGGAAGGTATGCAGTTTATTATTAATTCAACAATGGTATCGGATCGGTATCGGGTATCGACAGATATACAAAGCCCAGGCATCGGTATCGGTATCGGGACTGAAAAAGTCGGATCGGTGCATCCCTAGCGAATGTAAATTATATTCTTACATCACTTTGGAAAAATCAATAGATTTCACAGCAAAAAGACACATTTACTTGCTAAAAAGTATAAACTTATCAATCAGATGACTGTAGTCATGTACTGTAGTAGACTGTATACAGCAGGTTTTCAGCAAAGATTTGATATTGACAATATAGAGACCTTAGAATTTTGTTTATCAATTATGATAAAGCAGGATTTAAAATCTTTTCAGGTTATTAAAGGGGTATGCACACTAATGCACATCAGACATTAATCAATGTCACAATAAAAACACTTCTTTCATACTGTGGTCACACTAGGCTCTTCTTTGGATACTATAACGCCATAATATGACACTACCAGTCTTATTAAAACAAAAACAAAAAAAAAACAAACAAACATAAATTCACCATATGACAAATAATAAAAAATATGTACAAAAAAAAAAAAACAGAATGTATTCCATTTTCCTGCAGTGCTGCAAAGCTGCAGCGTTAAAGTAACACATCTGATTCAGTGTCTTCAAATGAATTCAGAATGCAGAATTTGAACTTTGTAATGCAGTGAAATTCGCATGATCCTGATTTTTCAGCATGTGTATTAATGGGAATGAATGGAACAAAAAGTGTAGTGTGACCGATCCTTCAGGTTCAAAAAGTGATTCCCAGCCCACACATTTTGGGTACTGCTAATTTAAAGTAACATGCACAGAGTGTATATAACACAGCTGTAATTTGTATTGTTTGTGTGATTTATTCATATTACTGTATTGTTGAGCTGTGGAAACAGTTAATAATGGTAAGAGAATGTTAGGAAGTTTTGTCTCCATATGACTTTATAAAACATTACACTTAAATCTTAATGTGTAACTACATAGTGTTATTATGAAAGCCTCAGAAAACATTATTTATTTATTTTTTCTCTCCAGAGAAAAATCCTCTGACAAAAGCATCCACAACTATGAAGCCAATTGAAGAAGGAATGGAAGATGACGTTTTTGAACCCGAATCCCCTACTACCTCCCAGAACATTTCCAGGACCCGCAGACAAGACAAGTAAAATGTATTTTATCACCTCATGATTTTAGACTGCTGTGCTTCTTCATGTTCTATAAAAAAGACTGTAAAATGAATTGAACAGGAAAAGTATTCAGACTCACCCTTAGATTAAGCTGTTCTGAGGGAGGAGAGGTATTCTTGTGTTACAGATTTACCTTTAAATTAGTTTGGAAACCATCTCATATAATAGTTTCTTGTATACAGAAAGCATTTTAGATCAAACACTGTCAGATTTATTTTAACACGTGTGTGACATTTCAAAGACCAGAAATATCTGTAACAAAATGGCATCATTTCATTTAGAACAGATTGTTGTTGTTTTTTTTTTATTTGAATTTGGTTACTCAGACATGATTACAATGACGTAACTACAATACATTATGCTAAATGCATCATCTGGTAATATATATATTTTTTAATACAACCATCAGATGCCTTAAGTGCTAATCATAGATATAAAACAAAAGTGATAACCTCTCAACCATCAGCAAAACTGGTACCATTTGTTTGATACAAGAGTCATACATATACCATGTGAATTTCCTTGCATGTTCCTGTTTTTTTTAAGTCATGTTTTCTTGTGTGATACGTTAACAGTCAATATTATTATTAAAATGAATCGCATTATTACAGTTTAGCAAATATGTGGATTACATCTTTTCTCACTTAGGGTTAAGCAGTGATGAAGTGTACACTGGATCTGAATGTCTTGTTTGCTGTTTGAAGCATTTCCATTTCTTCCACTTTTTTTTTTTTTATGTGACTATTGTGTGTTGAAATCCATACTGATACTTGAAATCATTTTTTTTTAGATTAAAGTTTGGCACCATGAACATGCGTTTTTTTTTACTTAAGTATTTCATTATTGCTTCTTTCCAGCATAACAATGGCTGTGCTTGACATTTAAGTGATTTCAAACATTTGTGGTAAGATTTAAAAAAAAAAAAAATAGAAAGTAATTAATTTTATTCATCACACATTAAAGTGATGAAAAGTGAGTGAAGAGTGAAGACATTTAAAATTTTACAAAATATTTATGTTTAATAAATGATTTAATAAATGTTATAAATATATCTGATAATGTGTGCTGTTCACTGAACTTTCTATTTATCAAAAAATCCTGGAAAAAATAATCTATCACCATTTCCACACAAAATATTCAGCAGCACAACTATTTTCAACACTGATATTAATCAGAAATGTTTCTTGAGCATCAAATCAAATTGTAATGATTTCTGAAAGATCATGTGACACTGAAAACTTGAGTAATGATGCATCACATATTTTGCAAGAGAGGAATAATAATTATTATTTTTTTTTAATTGTAATAATATTTCATAGTATTGACATATTTACTTTATTTGTGATTAAATAAATGCAGCCTCGGTGAGCAGAAGAGGTTTATTTCAAAATCATTAATAATTGTAACGGTTCCAAACTTTTGGCAGGCACTTTAATAATAACAATTCTATAATACTTAAGTGCCAGGAACATGGTCAGATTTTTTATTTATAGAGCCTTTATTACTTTATTTGACAAATAAGTTAAAATTATTTGTCAAAACAGTGGACATACACTGATGTAGTCATTGTACTCACCAAACTGAAGGGAAGAGAGAAAAGCGTAGTCTACCTTTAGGCCATCAGACTTGTGAATCCTTTACAGACATGGCCATATATGATCCCTGTCCCAGGTTTTATTTTAAATGTACTGAAATATATATGAAAACAGAATGTTAAGTTTCTTTGATTTGTCTTATATAAACTTGATAACAATTAAACAAATAAATATGTACCTAAAAGTGTGTCTGGCAATGATTCATTTCCAGATGAACCTGGGTCAGGTGGAGCGATCAGGCATTAACTTCAGACCTGGAAATGGTGTGAACAATGGGGAAGGTGGATAATTTTTATTATTCGATTACTTGATTGACATTAATTCATGATTAACTGGTGATTTATTGACTACAATAAAATAAAAGACAGCAGCAAAAAACCTGTGATGAACCTGTACAGTACACAATAAGATATTCCTGCAGTCCTATATGTGACATATTAAGAAAATACCATTCTCATTTGGAACCATATGCAAACTGACCCTAAACAGAGAAAAAGATAAATGAGTGCTAACTGATTAGCAAGACAGTTTACATTTCAATTTGATTGCAAATATCCAATTCTTTGCAGATAACCCATAAGCCATAGGCTACTCAATTTAAAGAATTTGAAATATAGTATGCAATCCACTGTAGGAATAGGGATCACAGTATGAATGCAAACAATTTCCAAATAAACATTAAAACATACAGTATTCACTTAGAATTTTATAGCCAATCCTTAAAACCTTTCATCTTGTAGTTTCTGAGCTTTTGTCATTTGCAGTTCAAGAGTTTGGGAAGATTCATATTCCAAAATGTCATTTTATCCATTATTCTCACTTGCTGTGGGTCTCTGTATTTTTTGTTTATTTATTTATTTTTGTAATGGCGTTTAAAAGTTGACGGCAAACAACAATATTTCAAAGAGTTGTGTTATTTCACTCACTTTAAATAAATGAACAACATTAATTTATGATTTCTATAAATATTTAGGTCTTACACCTTTGGCTCTACATGAGAATAAAAAAAACAGCCATATTCAAAATTAAAGGCAAAAAGATCCAACGAATAACGAGTAGTGATTAGTGACATATAATCACACTTACATATAATCGTTGACATATAACATTGTGTTGAAGATGTATTTACTGTGGCATATGCATGCATAAGAGGTTCTGTTGTTCTTTCAGCTTATAAGTACAGTACATTTTTACCTTTATGACATAGGTTGGGTGTTATGCAGCAAGCTTTGAATTCTCATCAAATCAAATTTTATTGATAAAGCACTTTTAAAAATCAACCTTGGTTGGCCAAAGTACTGTAAAAACATCACAGTAAAAATAGGAAATAAAACAAGAAAACAGTAACATTAATGAATTTGCAAAAGATTAAAAGCACAAGAGAAAAGATGAGTTTTCAGCATGGATTGGTTACTGTAGAAGCAGTCCTAACACGTAGGGCCAGCCACTACGAAAGCTCGATCAGCCCTCCGTTGTAGGCAAGATTGTAAGATGTTGATCTCTTGATCTAGGTATTTCGGGGCTTGATTGCAGAGAGCTTTATAAATGAAAACTAAAATTTTAAAGGGCACGTATTATGCCCCTTTTTACAAGATGTAATATTAATCTTTCGGTTCTCCTGAATGTGCCTGTTAAGTTTCAGATCCAAAGACAATACAGATTGTTTATTATAACGAGCTGCAAAAGGTCATTTTTGGGGCGTGCCTAAAAAAAATGCTGTTTCAGGGGTGTGTTCCCTTACATGAAAATGAGCTGCAACTTCCCACCCAGCTCCAGAAGGCGGCAGAACCTAGACTTCTCTGTTTTGCGTTTGCCAATAAACCCATACAGGAGAAGCAACATGAGCGAGCGTGAGAGGACGGGTGTTTTTACTGTACTTAAATGGAACAAATACACATTTTCTTATCAAGAGTTGCTGAACAATGAATCAAAGCGTGCAATCTGTGATCGTGTGCAGTTGCTGACGATGGCGAAAGCACGCAGTGGCTTTCTTATTGCATGCTGTTTTACCGGTTTAACTTTAGCTTTCGAAGTCTATCACATTTAGCAAGGAGGGAAAAGGATGGACAGGTGGGCACGGCCCGCGAATGCCCCCCACTTTGACGCGACACCTGCACTGTAAAAAAAAATCCATAAAAATACAGGACAAACTCCTGTATTAATATGAAGGAAATTTCCGAACTTCAGTCGGAGCGAATCGCATGAGAAGCAAACGCCATTACGCACACAGGCCACTATCACGCTTCAGTCAGGTTTCGGAGAGAGGGATTAACTTGACGCCTCTGAGGTAAAATGTAAGTTTTAGATTTACTTTTTGTTCTTTTCTATATTTTTTGTCACACAGCCTGTTTTAGTACCGCCAGTATTGTATTTTAAGTGCTATATTAGTTAGTTTGTTAGACCCGTCGCGTTTAGCGCTCATTCTATTCAACTGATATTTGTGAAGATAATGCAAGTACATGTCACTGTGCCCTTACATTTTAATGTTTTATTAATTTGTATTTGTTGGGAATGGAGTTTTTTTTAGTTTTGTTCCAAACCAGGCATCTGTAACATTAAGCAACTGTGACAAATGAATTAACGTAAAATATCGGGCTATATGTGTATTGGATAGTTACGGCCTTCATCACAGCAGCAATAAAAATTTGTCAGGTATCAGAATGAACATTTATTTATTTATTTTTTTTTATTGTGACCGGTCTTGAATCGGCCATTCAGTTGAAGTGGTGGTTTGGCTCATTTTTAAATGAAGCGTGTCTGGCTGCGCGATTTGGAGAAGTAGCTTAGTCCTGTCGTTATGTTGGCTTGCAGTGTTTGTGAATTTAAATGCGTTTCATTATCAGAATATCTGAAGCACTGCAGAGCCCACAGACATGTTAACAATGTATCTTTTTCTCGTGGCCATAAAGATTGTGGAAGAAAGTTTTCCTCATTCAATTGCTTTGCCGTTCATATGTCACGAACACACCCAGACAGGCAGGCCAGACAAACTTGGAACCGGCACATGTCTGTACAATTAAAGTGTTCAATAAATTTTTGCAGCACAGAGTATGCAGATATTAAAGGGCTTGTGTCTCACTTGAGTAACCACATACAAGAGGGGCTGACTGTAACTTGTCCCTTTGATGCATGTTCCAAAACTTTAATGTAAAGACATCCTTTTCATCACATATTTCCAGATATCATAAAAGCTGGAATGTCACCCAGATTTCACCTGTTCATATATGTGAAGTTGCAGTGCAGTCTTCTCCAGGTGAGGAAGCACATGTTTCTGATAGTGTACCTGAAGAGATTGATGTGACTGATGCAGACCAAAGTAAGGATGAAGCACAAGATGCCTACACAGAGAATTTAGCTCTGTTTTTCTTGGGTTTGGAGGCAAAGCATTTAGTCCCACCCTCCATAATTACAGAAATAGCGAATGAAATGAAGACTCTTCAGGATATTCAACAGGAACATACAATGGATGTGCTGTCTAGAGATCTTGAACAATATGGTGTTTCTTCAGAAATGTGAAGATGTCTTGGGGAAAGTGCATATGAGAAGAGTCCTGTGCACAATGCCTTAGATGCTAATGGCCCTTTAACTACATACTATAGACGGCTGCAGTATTACAAAACACACTATAACTATGTTCAGCCTGTTGAAGTCACACTTGGTTACAATGATAGAGGCCAGAAGAAGCATTACCATTACATTCCAATACTGGAAAGCCTCAGTGTACTGCTAAAAGAGGGCAGGGCAACTCAGCAGTGCTTTGACCATCTTCATGATGAGGACAGTACACTGTGTGATTTCACTGATGGACATGCCATTAGGTCTAATGCTATGTTTGTGTCGGACCCAGACGCATTTGAGATTGCCAATTTTCATCTACACAACCGCTCATCTGTGGATCAAATACAGCTGCTGCTATGTTCAGAAAAAGACTGTAAATATTTTGTTGTGGATAAAGTTTTCGCTAAGGTAGTGTCAGACCTGTGTGAGCTGGAAACCAAAGGTATATCCTTTGAGGGAAAGTTGTACAGGGCTACTGTTGCATGCATAATGGGAGATAATTTGGGCTCCCACATAATTGGTGGGTTTACAGAAAATTTCAGCTCTGCTGTCTAATGACAAGAGATGAATTTATCTCCAACCCTCTCAACAGTTGTCACTCAGAGAGATCCTGCTGGTTATAAGGAGTCTTTGCGGTTCTTGGAAACGCACCCTCAAGTGGCCATGCACCAGGGCATTAAAAGTGACAGTGTTTTCAACAAACTGTCTAACTTCCATGTCTGTAAGCCTGGATTACCGCCCTGCCTAGCACACGATTTGTTTGACAGCGTTGCTGATTACGATCTAGGGATGTGCTTGTAGTATCTAATTAAAACGAAAATGTGGTTCACTTATGACTCTCTAAATGATAGTCTCAGATCCTTTCCTGGTGAAAGCATAAACAAGCCAAATGCTGTACTCAACAAAGGAACAAAGCTTGGAGGCCATGCAGCCCAAAACAGGTGGCTTCTGAGGTTCTTGTCTCTTCTGGTGCATGACAGAATTGCAGATGCCGATGATGCTGTGTGGCAGCTTGTACTACTACTGAGGGAGTTAGCAGAATATGTCTGTGCACCTAGACTTTCAGAGTCTCAGATTGCTTACATGAAAGTGCTGATTGAAAAATATGTGGAAATGAGGCAAGAGATATTTCCTCATGTAAATCTCAGACCAAAACACCACTATCTACAACACTATGCTGACTTGACTTTGCAGTTTGGTCCACTCATACATACTTGGACCATGCGCCATGAAAGTAAACACAGCTATTTCAAAAGGATCATCAGGTCAAGTAAAAACTTCAAAAATGTGACCAAGTCCCTAGCTCACAGGCATCAGTTGTTTCAAGCATATCAGGGTTGTGGCAGTTTATTTGGCCCACAGGTTCAAGTTTCGGGCTCCACTAGCTTCTATCCAGATCTCTATGATAGAGTAATAAGAGAAGCAGTTGCAGACTTTGGACTTGCCTCCTTAAACTCTACTGTAACAGATGAAGTCCAAGTTAAAGGCACTTCATACACAAATGGTATGTATGTCTTACTGAAGTACACCAAAAGACAGCTACAATTAGGGCAAATAGCCAGCATTTTTATCAAGAGTGAAGCTTTGTGAAGATTGTGGACGTTGATGGAATTCTGCCACCCATTCAGTGTAGAAGGCTGATTCAAGCTTTTGGTTCAGGTAAGTTTTACATTTTTAACCCTAACCTAAATTTGTTAGCGAATGTTATAAAATGTTTCTTTTTGCTAGGGCTGCTTGATAAATCGCATGCGATTGTCATGCGCATCTCATCAGTAAAGACAGTTCAGTGATTAGTAGGGATGTCACAATACTCAATATAATATCGAACCATTTGGTATGACATCCACGGTTCAAGACGCGGCTGTGAATTGCGGTTTTTCGGTTTTGCATTTAAATAACTTCCTTGTTTTATTTCTCTTGGAATTTGCTGTATGTTTCCCGTGATTTCACGTGCTGAAATGAGGAAACGCTTCCCCGCTTATATTTGAAAAGCAACACACGCAGAACATCTTCCCTTCTAATGAAATGCAATGATAAGCCTTTCTAAACCTGTTGTACAACAACAGTTGTAAAAAACATAACTTGTTTTTAATTCACAACATCAGTCGAGTGTTTGAAATAACTTCCTTATGTGATCTGATGTGGATTCTTTTCACAGAATGAGGCAGACAATACATTCTATACTCATATTCTATGTAACCGTTAAATCGATTAGCAATGGCTTATGAAAATACACGAGATGGCTTGAAGAACACAGATAAATCCTATATTATTGCAGATGAGTGTTTATTGTCCTTACATTTCGTCATTCAAAATGTTTAACGTTATATCTTGTTTTTAATCAGTTACAGCAATAGCGATGCTTTTATCCATATTAGAGAAACTGGAACGGAACGTCATTAGTGCTACTCCTTTGACGCATTTATGGAGTTTTTTGCACGAGGGCGCCCTCTGGCGTCCAGTATGAATGAAACCCATTCTATTTTGCGTAAAAATCAAAAAAATAATACCTCTCTCAAAAGAAGCATTAAGCAGACATATACTAAAGCACGCTTTTTTTCCGGTGTACAGAGGTTTACGGGAGTATTTTGTTAATTTGTTGCAAAAAAAAACACATTGAAGTGGCAAGATATCAGAACCGAACCGAACCGAAAACCGTGGTTAAAAACCGAGGTACGTATTGAACCATGGACTAACTGTATCGTTGAATCCCTAGTGATTAGTAGTAAATCTCCATCATGTGTTTTCAGCTGGAGCGATACACAGAGCCGTAAATCACTGACAAGCTATGCAAAATCATGCTCATAATCTAATGCAATAGCTGAACGCACGTGATGGAGATTTACTACTAATCACAGAACCGGCCATGGAAAGTATGAGCTTTTTCCAAAGAAATGTACTGGACAGCTTAAACTGGCACATGGAGAGAGGTATTGAGCACACACAGACACATGGAGCCCTGTGTCCCACTTCATGCACTTATTTTAAAGAAAAATGGCACAAACACTAAACATTTTTATAAGAAGTCTAGCTGTTGTTTTTAATAATGGGTTGCACAAATGTGCACAAAAGCACTTTGTGCACATTGTTAAATTAATTAATTTATCCATGTGTGCATGTGATTAAAAGCTGCAGCCCAGTTTTTACATTCCAGATATTTAAAAATGTATTTGAAAATTGACTTTTGAATGGTTCTCAACTGTTTTACTTATGAAGCTTATTGGCAGCACAAATCTAATATTTTACATGTACTCTTGAGTGTCTTGCTGTTCAAAGCAAAAAAACAAAAAACAAAAACAAAACACAAGCACTTTCTGCACATTGTTCTTTTTTATTATTTATTTAAAAATGGGTTAGCTCTATTACCTCTGCCCTGTGTATAAATAGTCCTTGTCTTTCCTCTGTATTTTGGTCAGTTGTTAATGTCTGTGATGGTTGCTCCCTGTTCTTGCCTGGTTTCTCAGTGTTCCCCGTTCTGGATTATTTGTTGTTTTCCTTGGATGTTCAATAAACTCCTGCACATAGATCCTCGTCTCATCTCCGCTTCGTTACAGAACAACTGACCCCCAAATGGATCTAGTAGGAGTTTTGTGCGACCCTCTGAGTACCCTTTGCTCAGTTTTTCAAAATGGCCGACCTATCGAATATTATGTGGAGGAGTTCCTTTTATATAGCCATCTTGTGCCTGGAGATGACACTAAAATAAAGGACTGTTTCTGGAGTGGACTTGATCCAGAAATTAGTTTAACCTTACCTGATGAGGACCCCAGCTGGACCTTGGCACAGTATATAGACTTTGTTTTGCTGTTTTGTGAGTCCCCTTTTAC
>JAHKKF010481101.1:0-12999 GCA_019740295.1 Labeo calbasu | reverse complement strand
CACGTGTCACTGCTCAATAAACACATTTTTTTTTCAATTATAACAATATTTTAAAATGTAATAAAATTTGCTAAAATTGCAAATAAGAGAAAGTTAATAAAAAAAATATATATATATATATATATATATATATACATATATATATATATTTAGAGAATTTTCTTATATTCATATATTCAGATTACATAATAGATAATATCTATCTATCCATCTATCTATCTGGCTTAAAGAGACTTGTTGCAGACTGCAAAAGGACTAAGACTCATAAACAAATACCACAATTTAGTATGTTTTGACTCAATAAATAAAAGAAAGAAAGAAAGATTTTACAGCTCAAAATGTATTATCTTTTTAGAAAAATACCTTGTAAACATTCAACATCTTTTAATTGCAATTGATTACTTATAACAGCCTGAAAACAATTTGAAGAGATTGCACAGAAAGTGCAAAAGAAATCCACGTTGAGCTCCACATTGTAATACTGGAATACTATTTGAATGGTTCTCTTACTTGTAGAAATTAATTCCCATCTGAAGCTTCATAATCCGCGCTTTAGAAATAATAATACGCGCACAAAGAATCCTTAGGCCTGATACACGAGAAGGCGTGTTATTCTGGCTGATGGCCACGGGCCACCATTTCAGCTCTTTCTAAAGACTCATTCAATGGTGATTTGAAAATTAACTTTCGAACAGATGCACTAATTCCATTTGTACTCTGGAATGCCCGGGCACTATGTAACCCAAGCCCGGCCGGAGCTGGGATAGAGCCAGGGTAAAAGGTTACGCTCCAACTGCTGGAGACTAGAGTGCGCTCTATCTTCCTGTTAATCAATATGGCTGGGGGAATAATGGACATAATCAGTGAAAGCGATTCTACTTTTCATCTGCCCGCATTTGCCACAAGCCTCAGAGGGCACACCTGTTCCTAAATCCCTGCGAGTTTCCCTAAAGAAAGGAGTAAAATAATTATCGCGATATCGGAGCTCAAAGAGAAGAAAAACAAACCGGCGCGACAGGTTTCGGGTTTGTGATGTCCCATAACGTCATCGCAGCTTTGTAATGGAAATCGTTAAACAGTTGTAGCAGAGCAAACAGCTTTATACATATTAAATTTAGGTAAATGTAATTACTCCTGATGGACGTATGGGCCTTTTAAGGCACCGAACAATGGTTCAAAGAGATCACACGTAAAATCTGTTAAAAAACTCCTTCTGTAGCTATTGAACATGAAAGTATTTGTGAAGGAGCTCTTTAATCATGTTTTACACTCTCTAATTTTACTATTGCATTGCGTTTCCTTTAAGACGGCCTGTGATAATGAGTTGGGGGAAGGGTTTGCTTGTCCGCTGCCACTGTTTAACAAACTGCTTTGCTTGTTCTTGAGTTTGCAGTAATTACATCCTCTGCAGGAGCTCCGCGCATCCACACCTCCATTAAAACATCAACTCCCCGCTCCGCCAGCGGGACAACCCCCCGCCGGGCCCTATCATTCACAAATTAACCCCAATACATTAGGGGGCCCGATGAGACGGACTCTTGCTGTAGTTTTTACATTTTATATCCATGCAGAGTTTCATAAAATAATAGATCGAAATAATGAGGCTCGGAGAGTAAACATTCGCTGGTGAAATTGCAGCCGGACACAAAGCCACAAATTCAAACAGATGAATGTTTGTGTAAACATAAGGCTGGATAAATAAGCTTTCCATATGGTTTGTTAGAATAGGACAATATTTAGCCGAGATACAACTATTTAAAAATCTGGAATCTGATGGTGCAAAAAAAAAAATAAATAAAAAATTGAGAAAATCGCCTTTAAAGTTGTCCAAATGAAGGTCTTAGCAATGCATATTACTAATCAAAAATTAAGTTTTGATATATTTACGGTCAGAAATTTACAAAATAACCTCATGGAACATGATCTTTACTTAATATCCTCATGATTTTTGTCATAAAAGCAAAATGGATAATTTTGACATATACAATGTATTTTTGGCTATTGCTACAGATATACACACTACTTAAGACTGGTTTTGTGGTCCAGGGTCACATTTGTACTTTAAAAAAAATCATTTGTCATACCTCAGTTACATTTAAGCGAAATTCAAAAGCTAAAAAAAAAAAAAAAACATTTATAGTTAAAATTTTGAGCAGTCAGACCACCTTAAATTTACATTTGACCTTATGCAATGATATACATTTGTATAAAAAATCTCACCGTTCGAGAAATAATTCATCTTCATGTACAGCTATTAAATAAATATATTTTTTTAATACATTTGACCATTTTGCAGCACAAATAATGCATCTGTTGGTTTATTAATTTAATGCAATTTAATTTATTTCCTTTTTAGAACATGCCACAAAAACAATTTACCAACAGCATAAAAAACAGAAAATTAAATAAATTCTATTAAATCGAAATTTCAAGAGAAAAAAAAAAAAAAAAAAGCAATACTAGCATTAACTGTCTGATGTCCCTTAGCAATCAGTTTTGCATCCTATTTCGTTACAATAACGCACATCTATAGACATTTCATGTAAACAAAGACATCAAATAACATAAAACCATACATTTGGAATTCAATGCAAACGCTAATTTTATGTATTGAATTTGTTTTATGTATGATCTCCCTCCTTCAGGCAAAAACTTGTGTCTTTGATCTAATTTGTGTTCCCTTTCAAAAACAACATTCTGCAATTGTACACCTTGAGCAAACGTGATTGACACGTCTCGGCGACCCGCCCTCGGCGCTTTGTGATTGGCTGTCCGCGCATGGGGGGCGTGTCCGCTCGGCTGTCTTTTATACTCGGTGCGTCCTACTCCACGGCACTGATTTGTATGAGAAAGGCTGTTGTGAACAGCACGAATGTAGAAAACGCGTTTACACCGGGAGTGTTTTTGTTAACAGAGAAGTTTAGAGTATTGAAACGCGGCTTTCTTTTGGAACGAATCGCTGGAGCGGGAACAAGGAGAGGAAATACGAGACGCTTGCATTTATTCCCTCAGCCATTTTGCCTGCGCCCGGCCGAGGGCTATTTATTCTCGGTATGCAACCCAACCGCGACTCCGTGCCAAACAAGTGAAGCGGAGATGGGTCTCCTCTTCAAGATCTGAACTGAACTGTTTCCAGCGCTGCATTGCTTGTGTTGACAGGGGATGGGGGAAAACAGAATGGAGTGCTACCTGTTGGGGATTTACCTGTTCCTGGCGCTTGCCCTGCTGCCCCGCTCGAGCGGCACCACGGCCAAGGAGATCACCTGTCAGGAGATAGCCGTTCCTCTGTGCAAGGGCATCGGCTACAACTACACCTACATGCCCAACCAGTTCAACCACGACACGCAGGATGAAGCCGGCTTGGAGGTGCACCAGTTCTGGCCTCTGGTGGAGATCCAGTGCTCCCCGGATCTCAAGTTCTTCCTGTGCAGCATGTACACCCCCATATGCCTGGAGGACTACAAGAAACCCCTGCCGCCGTGCCGGAGCGTCTGCGAGCGAGCCAAGGCGGGCTGCGCCCCGCTCATGCGGCAGTACGGCTTCCCTTGGCCGGACCGCATGAGGTGCGACTTGCTGCCCGTGCAGGGAGCGCCAGACACGCTGTGCATGGACTACAACCGCACCGACTCCACCACGGTGTCGCCGGTACTGTCCAAGCCCACCAACTACCCCAGCAAAGCCTTCAATCCACACAAAAAGAAAAGCGGGAGACCGGGTGTCGGAGCCAAAGCGAGTAAACCCTGCGAGCCGGGCTGCCAGTGCCGCGCGCCGATGGTGGCGGTGAACAGCGACCGACACCCGCTGTACAACCGCGTCAAGACGGGTCAGATCCCGAACTGCGCCATGCCGTGCCACAACCCGTATTTCACCCAGGACGAGCGGACTTTCACGGCCTTCTGGATCGGACTGTGGTCGGTGCTGTGCTTCATATCCACCTTCGCCACCGTCGCTACCTTTCTGATCGACATGGAGCGGTTTAAATACCCCGAGCGCCCGATTATTTTCCTCTCGGCGTGCTACATGTTTGTGTCCATCGGCTACATCGTGCGATTAATTGCCGGGCACGAAAAGGTGGCGTGTAATCGCGAGTATGACGTGGAGCACATTCACTACGAGACCACCGGCCCCGCGCTGTGCACCGTTGTGTTTTTGTTGATCTACTTCTTCGGGATGGCCAGCTCCATATGGTGGGTCATCCTCTCGCTCACCTGGTTCCTGGCGGCGGGCATGAAGTGGGGCAACGAGGCCATCGCGGGCTACTCTCAGTACTTCCACCTGGCCGCCTGGCTCATCCCGTCCATGAAGTCCATCGCCGTGCTCGCGCTGAGCTCGGTGGACGGCGACCCGGTCGCCGGGATCTGCTACGTGGGCAACCAGAACTTGGACAACCTGCGGGGCTTCGTGCTGGCGCCGCTTGTGATCTACCTGTTCATCGGCACCATGTTTCTTTTGGCTGGATTTGTGTCGCTCTTTAGGATCAGGAGTGTCATTAAGCAAGGCGGCACCAAAACGGACAAGCTCGAGAAGCTGATGATCCGAATAGGGATCTTCACGGTGCTCTACACGGTTCCCGCCACCATCATCGTGGCGTGTTACTTCTACGAGCAGCACAACAGACAAAGTTGGGAGATCACTCATAACTGTTCGTGTTTATTGGAGCAGGAGATCAAGAGGCCGGACTATGCCGTCTTCATGCTCAAATACTTCATGTGCCTTCTGGTGGGCATCACCTCTGGAGTTTGGACCTGGTCGGGCAAGACCCTGGAGTCCTGGCGGAGTTTCTGTACGCGCTGCTGCTGGGGCAGCAAGGGCTCCGGCGGCTCCATGTACAGTGACGTGAGCACGGGATTAACGTGGAGGTCCGGTACCGCCAGCTCGGTGTCCTGCCCCAAGCAGATGCCTTTGTCCCAGGTCTGAAACGAGAAAACCCCTGTTGATTGTCGGGGGGGTCTCTCTTAGTCTTTCAGTCGTTTGCATACAAATGAACTTGTTGATGGTTTCTATTAGCGGACGAACTGGTTGAAACAATGCAGCGGTGCAGAAACAATTACGTTGCGCTAATTCCATTCTATTGATATGGACATGACATGCAATCAGTCATTCTTAAGGAGAATTCGGGCATTACATTGTTCCTAGTGGAGTAACACATGTCCCCAACTTGCAGCATTTCGTGTCATTTACTTTTACACGTTGTTGGAAGACAAGTTTTTCAGTTGTCTGAACAATCAAAGATGGTTTAAATAAGCCTTAATGTTTTAGTGCCCTATTATTGTTATTGTTATTATATACGGGTTGTCGTTCTCTGTTTCTTTTTTAATTGCGAAATGTATTTATACAAACTTGTAAATGGTGTATAAAAGATGATTTATAAAATTATTGTAAATTTGTACATAGTGTAGATGCCACATGAAAAGCAAATATGACTTTTATTTTGACAATAAAAACTTTTTGAGAAATCTGAATTTCTCCAGTTTTCTGAGGAAGCTTCTGGTAACGAGTGCTCCGCGTCGGCTCTTTGTGGTCATCCCCATTGAAGATGCTTTGCAAAGATGCTTTTGTGGGTTCTGTTGAGAGAAACTCTTTTAGCTATCTGAGGCCTAATTAGAGACAAGGGCCTTGTGTTGGAGAATCTCCATAATTGTTGAACCCTTCACGTGCTTGCTACTTAATTTACTAAGAGAGGGCCGGGGAATGGGGTTTAAATGCAGGAAACGGGTCCTTTTCATCTGGGGAAACTTTGATCTTTCTTTTAAAGTCTAGAATAAAGGTGCCATGTAGATAGAACCTTTAGACTGATGCGCCAAGTTTTTTAATGTCTAATTTGAGACCGTTGTCCTTTGATCGACGTTATAGAAATTTTTTGAAGCTCGGGGCCCCAGCCATGTTTTGTTAGAGAAAACCTGTGACAGTTTGATTTTTTTTTTTTTTTTTTTTTTTTGAACACTATCAAAACGTCCTTTTTGAATTTCAGCTGTATTAATAGTAGTTACACTCACAGAGACGGTGAATGAAAACCTACAGGTGGTCCCTTACGTAATCCACAGAGCCGTTTTGTGAAACTCCAATGGAGATTCTTAGACAAAGAGTGACACTGAAATTGTTGCAAAATGAAATGGTTAGTTTTGTATTCTATTACACACCAATTATGTTTTAGAATCTAACTTTGGACTGTCTTATAACAATATTTCTGTGTATTTTTAGCAAACGTAAAATGGTTGGTCTGCATACAACTGAACCATAACTGGGTTCATAATCAGTAAACTCACGCTAAACCAAAGGACACCAGAGGGCTTATAAGAAATCTTTTGTGTAATTATATTCTTTATACAGTTAGGTTAGCTTAAACATTTCACATCGATATTGTATTTTTAATTGAGCTGTCACACTTTTTCCAATTTCTGTTAGCACTTAAAAAATGACTTGCTCTGGTATTTCCATCTTTAACATTTTGGTGGATTTGTGATGCTTTAAAAAGAGAAGGTATAAGAAATAGTGGAAATCAATGTTAAGTCCTTCATAGAAAAAACTAAAAAATAAATAAAATAAAGCATGTTGAGGAAGTGCATGACCATAAATTTAAAACAAATTTCAGAGTGCATTCCTATTAAACTTCTGACAACAATAACGCCTTATTTTGCTGTACTGTGTCTCCACCTAGGGGCAAATGTGAAGATTTACAGATTTTTACTAAGGTTAACTTGCAGGACTATTTAGTCTTAAATCAAATACTGTAGTAACACATTACCAGATACTTTTTAAGTTGTTTTCACTTGTCAGTTAGTTTGTAGCTGTAATTAAGTAGCCATAGATATGTAAATTTCTACACATCCGTGAGCAATAAGCACGGACATTAAGTGCATTGTGTGTGTGAAAGCAGATACTTTTGTATAAGAAAGTGTGGAAATTATTTCCTGATTCACTAATAAACATAGATTTGTGCTTTCTTTAGAAATTAAATCTCGTGTAGATCAAGTCATTTCTTTATTAAAATGCAAGTGTGTTAGTGGCAAAACATTAAATTGCAGTCATAATGCCACAAAGGTCAACCATAAGAAAGTGATACCTTAAAGCATACAAATAATATTTTGAAATATTTCATCCCCTCATCCATATTAGCTTATTTTTTGTTTATTGGGGTGAGTTTATGAGTGTAATGAATAACAGTTAAGTAGTGAGACTTTAAATTCAGATTCGTTTATTGTCATTGTACTTACATACAACGAAATTGTAAACTTGCTGAAGAATAATTAAATAAAGAATAATTAAATAAAGGCCATATTGCACATAAAGAGGAAAAAATACAGCGTGATAGAAGTAGTATTATTCAGTTCGCTTCACATACACTAACTTAGAATGCAAAACCATTTAGCAATCCAATTTCAGGACGTTTGTTTGTCTTATTAGAGAAATTTTAAAACGAAATAAGTAATCCTAAAAATTGTTACTGACATGCAAATGACATTTCTATACAATTTATCAACAAAAGCCTCATCTAGTAATCGCACATTACTGTGATTTGCCTTTACACAACAGTGCTGAGAAAAGTAACTGGTACCACGTGACACGCCGTCCACGCGCTTCACAAAGCGGTCTGAACAATAAATTACACCTGAATAATAAGTGTAAGATTCTTAGGGATTTAATTATAATATACATGGAGGAGTTGAAATAAGATTATTATTATTATTATTAGCCAATTGTTCCTTGACCAATTATAGACAACTTCCGGGGCGCTAGATTACGCCCATTTTACGACCCCTGCCACAATGCAACTTACCTTTTCAATAAAGATTCATTGAAGCCAGAGGAGTGCAGTATCAACTCCTGCCAGTAGAGAGCACTGAGTTCCAGTGAAAGCTTCACAAGGGTAACAGGTACGTTTACAGGCTTCTTGGTTTATAATATTATAATATTATAATATTATAATATTCCAGTCATAAAGGAAATCACATACTTGGAAATAACTATTACAAAAAATGTCAGGGACAGGGAAAATAACAATATTCAAGCTGTTGTACAAAAAATAAAAAACATATTGAATAACTGGTTACGAAGAAATATTTCAATTTTTAGGAGAACGTTATTAACAAAAATGGAAGGGATATCAAGATTTATTTACCCAGCATATTCATTATTGGTTCCAGACAGGTGTATTAAGCAAATAAACCAAATTCATTATGATTTTATTTGGAACAATAAGCAACATTTGATTCGGAAAGGTGATATGGTAAAGTTAATGGAGGAAGGAGGGTTGAATGTTATTGATTTTGGAGCAATGAAGTTATTAAGTTAAAATGGCTACAAATGTTTGTAAGAGACGAACAATCTTTATGGTTTAGTATTTCTTTTCATCTCTTCCAAGAAGTTGGAGGAATTTCTTTTCTTTTAAGATGTGATTTTGACCCAGTAAAACTGCCTTTTAAGTTATCTGATTTTCATGCGCAGGTGTTACTATATTGGAAAATGTTGTACAAGCACAATTTTACTCCCCATAATGTTCTAATCTGGAATAACAGCTGTATTTTACATAAGAGAAATCCTCATTTTATAAAGACTGGTTTGACAAAGGTGTTTGGAATGTCATCAATTTAATGGATGAAGATGAAAATATATTAAGTTATGACAATTTTAAGATAAAATTTAATTTGGATTGTTTATATAGACAATTTTCTTTAGTTGTCAAGGCTATTCCTGTAGCTTTGAAGAATTTAATTAAAGGTATAGTACAGTATTCTTCTGTAATACCTACACTGGCTGATTTGTTTATTAACAATCATAAGTTCTTGGATGTTACATGTAATAATAAGGTTTTGAGAAAACTAATTACAAAAGAATTTCCCTCTTCCTGTAATTTAATTTGTGTTATAAAATTATTTTATTGTTTTAATTAATTTAATTTATTTTTTTTAGTATTATTTTGTTTATTATATGCTGCTTGGATGTATTGTTAAATGTGTTTAACAATGGAAAAATAACAATGCCTGTTTGTTATTTGAAGGTTTAATAAAAAAAAGTTCAAAGAAAAAAAAAAAAAGCTTCTTGGTTTCAAAACATCTCTTATCATAATACCATGAATACGTCACTTCAAGAACAAGACTGTGCAGTGTTCAAATACAATTTTCATTTTTCTTTATTTTAAAACACGTTGTGCGCTAAATTCAATACTGTGGTAACAACACGATAAACATTTTCAAAAATCAAAATCACATGCACCGTCTAATTTTGCAGCAATTACCGGGCAATTCTCACACCTAAAAAGAATTGACAAGATAACTGTGAAACTGTAACTTTGTTGTAGTCTCTATAAACACCTTTTGCCTTCCTGGTTGGCAGTGTTATGCAATATGATGCAGTAAAGTAAATTATATTTTAGAATGTTTACAGTTAAGTTTCAGTATAACAGCCTACAGATACATGCAAACAGTATAATTACATAAAGATAAATTTGGTTCATTCCCTGAGTCTCCTGAAGAAAGACAGTTGAAATAAAATAAATGCAAATGTAGTAGGACATTGATGTGCAAACATTTGCAGTAGTAAAGAATTGTCCATCTTCAAACTTGAGTTGTGCGCATGTCTGTCCACTGGAGGGCATGATTTATCAGTTTTTAATGTGATGTTGCATCTGTTACTCTGCAACTCTGTTTCTGGTGGCATACCAACAGTACACATTTTCCTAATCAGAAACACCTGATTCGACTCATTAGCACATTACTAGAGACATTACTAGAGTAAAATGTGATCACATGAACTCACATGAGTGGGGTCTAATTATCATCTTGAAAATGGTTATTTTCCATTTGAAATCCAGGTGTCATCACAATTGAATGAAATTAAATTTAAATGAAACCGAATGTGTTGCATTTTAAGATACAAGAGTTCATGCAGCCTGTTTTTTTTTTTGTAATAATCACCAGTTTCAAGATGTGTAATATATGAAATATTACTAATATTTCTTTGCCCTTTTAAGGGGGAGTGTGATTTGGTCAGGTAATAAAGTAAAACAATGCCAAAAAGTCAATTGACTTGCAAACCATCTGACACCAGACTAAAGATTCCTAGCATCTAGCAGCAAAAGAAAGACAAAAACTACAACTACAAATCATCATCAGTGGTGTATAAGGACATTTCATAAATAGGCAATTCCAGAAGTCCCTGGTGTATTTAATAAGACACATGACTGACATTGTGAGGACAGGAGGGCTGCTGTCTAGGTGACTGTCCAAAGCTAACATGTCTAATCGTTTGCATGTCGCGGCTAGCTTCTGAGAGTCTGAAAGGCGCGCATCATCTCGCTCTCGTGTTACACCAGCTTATGGAGCTCTATTTTAAGTGTTTGTTCTAAAGCTCCAAACCAAACCCCAGCGGGTCCTTGAAATAGCGTTACAAGTACCGCCATAAATACATAAGCAGCATAGGCTGTAATTGCTTTATGATGGGGTGCTGTTGACTGACAATTGACAGTTCTTGAGATTTTGCAGGCTAGAGGATTTTGGAGGACCTTTAAAGCAGAAAGCACCTTCATACCCTCAGGGTTGTCTTGTTTGGTGGCCACAGCAAGTATGTCAGTCTTAGCTTAACCTCAGAGACCCTGGGTGGTTGCAACAGACCTGTTTTTAGAAAGGCCTTCGGTGTCCCTTGATTGTAGTAGGGGCAAGGCAGGTCAAGGCCCGTCTGGCTTGTGAAAGAAAGACAGCATGCACTAACAAAAACAAGAGAGGCAGGTGGATGCTGATCCAAGGGTTGGCATGTATCCATGACGTTTACATCTAATAATACCTCTCATTTCACCTTGTTTCTTCAAGCAATCTATTCCAATCAAGTCACTCTGTTCTAGTCAAGTCCCAATCAACTTTTCTTCAACTTACAATGCTTCAAAATTAAAGCTTCTTAGTCATCTGGAGAGACAGTCAAACCCATTCCGACCTCTTCTCTTGTCCGTCTCCATTGCAAGTTGGTACGTCCTCACCAGTGGTCATTTCTACCAAAGTATATTGCCCTACTCTTCTGGTACACACCGCTGTTGCTCCCGAGACATCAATTGCACCTTGAGCAGCTAGTTTGTCCCTTCGTGGAGGTGGTGGAGGTTTGAGACGACCGCGTTTGCTAACTCTGATTGATCTAGGAGTCCCCAAAGCCTCACTGGGGTACAGTGCCACTTCACTGCCTTCTCTTACCATCCCATCTTCTTGGGTGGGTTGGTAGCTACTGCTGTCATCATTGTTGTTGGAACCAGGCATTCCAGCAATTGTAGGCATTCCTCCAAGAGTTGAGGGTGGTGGAGGGTCATCGTCCAAAAGAATGGAAGCAGCTTCATCGCCGCTTGAGTTTCTGGTCCCTCGTTTGCGGAACACTCCCGGTGCCATCACATCTTGAGTCGGCGGCATACTGGTGTCCACACCTTGATTCCCGTTACCGGACAGGTAGTACTGCTCCTCTGCGTACATCTTCTCTACTAGCATCTTTCCTTTGCTTTTTTGCCTCACGGAGCGTTTGACGGCACAGATTAGGTCGCACACGTTCAGCAGCAAGGACAAAGCGGCTGCCCCCAGCATGAAGTTCAGCATGATGGTTTTCTCAGTGGGTCTAGAGATGTAGCAGTCCACCATTGTTGTGCAAGGTGGCTGTTGACACATGAAGCGTTTGGGGATGTGGAAGCCAAACAAGTAGTAATGTGCAGCTCCAAATCCAGCTTCTACAAGTATCCGAAGCAAGAGATGGAATATGTAGGCTCCAGTGAAGTACTGCAACCGCCCCTTCTCAGCCTTCACAACGGTCTTACAAAGAGATGCTTTTCTGAACGATTCTTGATGGATCTTATAGATGGAGTCTGCTTTTATGGACTCGGAAGTTCCGCTATCTGCAGGTAGACTGGAACTCACTTTGTGGATCACATAGATGATAAACATCACATAGGGAAGGCACAGCGTGGTGAGCTGCACCAGCCAGAATCGGAAAAGGGAAAGAGGGGCAAACATGTCGTAGCACACGTTGGCACAACCAGGCTGAATGGTGTTACACACAAATCGTTCCTGCTCATCCTGGTAGAGGGGATAACCAGCAAACAGCAAGACCAGGATCCTTAGGAATACCACCAGGATGAGCCATGCTTTCCCTAAGGAGCAAAAGAACACAGTTGTTCTGCATTTTGACTTGAATTTATAATGTTCAACATTACGGAAATTCAATATTACGTTAATGACAACATATAAGATATATATCTAATGTTTAAGAGCTACTCCTGCTCCAGGGGACCCACTTTCCTACAAAGTTTAGCTCCAGCCCTAATCGAAAACACATGAAGCAACTAATCAAGCTCTTCAGGACTTCATGACAATTCACAAGCAGGTGTCCTGAAGTAGGTTGGAAATAAACCTTGCAGGACAGCGGTTCCCCAGGAGCAGGTTGGAACAAGTCTACAATATCTATGACAGAACATTGGCAGCAGGATCATATCTGCTTTGTGCTTGATACTCAGTGAATATTGTCCTCGATGTTATGACTTTTTTGCGTAACATTTACTAGCTACATCCACTAACCTTTGACAACTAGCAAGTACATCTTACACAAAGTACATCCAAATACATCTTCAACAAAATATGTATTGTTTTACAGTTGAGGTCAAAAGTTCACATACACCTTGCAAAATCTGCAAAAAGGTAATTACTTTACCAAAATAAGAGGGATCATACAAAATGCATGTTATTTATTATTATTATTATTATTATTATTATTATTATTTAGTACTGACCTGAATAAGATATTTTACATAAAAGATGTGTTCATATACGTCTAAACGAGAAAATAATAGCTGAATTTATAAAAATGACTCAGTTCAAAAGTTTATAAAAGTTTTATAGTGTTGCTATCTGAATGATACATAGCTGTTTTTTTTTTGTTGTTTTTTTTTGGTTTGTTTGTTTGGTTTGTTTTGTTTAGTTTAGTGATAGTTGTTCATGAATTCCCTGGTTTATCCTGAACAGTGCAACTATCACAGAA
>JAHKKF010481088.1:0-15269 GCA_019740295.1 Labeo calbasu | reverse complement strand
TATCTATTTTTTGTCTATCGTTCTATCACTCTGTTGATCGTTCTGTCGTTCTATACATTTGTCTCTATCGTTTTATATATCATTCTGTCTTTCTAGCATTTTATCTGTCATTCTATATATTTGTCTCTATCATTCCATTTATTGTATGTTCTATCTATCTATCTATCTATCTATCTATCTATCTATCTATCTATCATATGTCAATCGTTTTATCTATCACTATATATTTGTCTATCTATCAATTTATCGTTCTATCATTTTGTTGATCGTTTTGTCGTTCTATACATTTGTCTCTATCGTTTTATATATCTGTCATTCTATCATTTTATCTATCGTTCTATATATTTGTCTCTATCGTTCCATTTATTGTATGTTCTATCATCTATCTATCTATCTATCTATCTATCTATCTATCTATCTGTCTGTCTATCAGTCCATTTATTGTACGTTTTTTCTATCTATCTATCTATCTATCTATCTATCTATCTATCTATCTATCTGTCTGTCTATCTATCTATCTATCTATCTATCTATCTATCTATCTTTTGATTGTACTATTGTTATGAATAGCCTTTTCTTGCTAGTATTATCATGCTGATATGTGCGGTTGTGTGTTGAGTGTGAAGGATTGTCCAGCGTAGTGAAAGGTTAATAACTGCAGTCGTTAGCGGTACTGTAGAGTTGATTACAGAGCAACTGTGTTTTCTTGTGCACGTCGTGTCCTCTAGCTCGGCCTGCAGATGAGTATTTAAAGTCTTCCCTTCCATCCACGTGATAAATGATGTTTGCGGTTCTAACAGTGCGTAAGTAATATGGGTTTTAAATGAGCTGTTTGCTGTTTAGAGGTTTTCCTCTCTAATGGGAGGAAACTAACCATTACCCAGCAGCTGGAGAGAGTTATCAGAGCAGAAGGGCTATTTGAACTCAGACCTGTTGTGGCCTCCAGACACACCACTAATGAAAGCTGCTAGGAGGATATTTCTCCTCAACTAACACTCACACATGCGGCAGAGAGCATTTATCAGCATTCTCAGAAAAAAAAAATAGTGTGCAAAAACAAAACAGTTTGTCACTCGGACAGTACCTTCATACTTTCTTTACTCCTAATAATAGTACCATAAGAGTACATATTACTACTCTAAGAACTAATATGCACCCTTTAGGGGTAAAGAAGGTGCAAAGATGTCCTTTTGAAGAGACTGCACCAGTGAGAAGCTGTTGAACCCCTACAATTTTTTGCTTTTATTATAGGCTTGGAATGGCTTGAGGTGAATACCTATACCTTTAACAAGGTGACATGCAAAATAAGCCACAGCTTGTGTTTGTGAAGATTTCTAGTGAGGAGCAGGGTAACTGTCTTTTACAAGCAGTAAAAAAGCACACTTCATACGAGCTCCAGCTGCAATCCAGTTCAAGGTCAATTCATCATGTAAGAAGCTTCGCTGGCTTTTTGCCCAGGAGTCAATGACTGTGACCTTCTGCAGATGTCGAGGTGGATTGGCAGAGATCTGGAGATGATGAGGAACTCAATTAAAATGGTTCAATCAGCTTGTACATTTCAGAGTCTCCGACACGAAAGCGAGAAGGAACACCGGCCAGTTCTTGATATCTGAGGGATGTTTTCATGTCAATGAATTTTTGGAGCATGTTACAGTATGTAGAAATCAGCTGCGATGGTCACGGACGTGTTGATGATTGAACACAGATGAGAAGTTTTGGATTTAACACGCATGACCCAAACACCACACTCACACGAAGAAGAAACTTCTCAAGAACATCATGCGGATTCTAAGAAGTGATGGTCGAATTGCCAAAACATTTCGATTGCCTTGATTTCTACAGATGTACTGTAATAAACTCACTCAAAACACACACACCCATGATGCTGTTGTGAGTAAAGACATCTTTTAGAGGTTATGAAAGTCCCCGAAGGACGCGTCCAGCGTGATTTCATCAGCGTCAGTGAGCAGACGGACAAAAACAGAGTGAAACACGCTCACAGCGTCCAAAACACAAACACTCTGGGAATGAATGATCTCTGCGCAGAGACTATTGACTCTGTGACTGAACAGAGACATACGGGCTCATTAACATGTCTGATTATTTACTGATTCATTTGTTTTCTTTTTGTTCTGTGCTGTGTAGTTTGTTAAAAAGAGTAAATGGTTGGGATACATTTCCTAGCACTTATTAATAGCTTTGGAACTCCATTTAGACTTATTACTGAGCCGATCACAAGCGCTGCGCATCATTTATCATCACACACGTAAACACAAAGAGAGTGTGTTTAGGCCTCGAGACTTTTGAAGCACAATTCAAGAGAAGCAGGGTGAATTAGATTAGTTAATCAGAGCTGTTTTTTCTCATTGTGCTGTATGCTTAATGCTTTACCTGAACTAACCCTATGGTTCATAACCAATAAATGAGTATATTAAACATATAGTAAATGTCATGTTAAAATTTTTTTGTTAAATTTACTTTTTTTTCTTCATAGAAATGTACTGTTAAAAATAAGGAAACAAAACTTTATTTAAAATGTATATATACATTTTATTTTTAAATCAAGTAAGCCTAGAATAGAATCAGACTAAGATAAGATAGATTTTTCTATAAAATTAGTATATAATATTATAAACATCATAATATTATTCTACTGTAAAAAAAAAAAAATCCAGTATTTCCTGGAAAATGTATTGCCTGTTTATATCCACGTTATTCTTCAAAGCGGAAGTAAGCCTATGGGCGAGACGTCCGGTTTATAAGCCACGAATAACGAGAAGAAAAACAACGTGCAGTAATAGGTAAAACTGTTTGCACTACAAATCAGTGTTCATAATTAAGATAACACGTGAAAATAATATGGCAAGACACACCAGTTTGCAATACCAAGCAGCGAAACAATCTCTTTTGTACAGTTAAAAATAGCTGGACGTGGATGAGACCGGAAGCCACACCCATAACATTTACGAATGGCTGCGCACACTCTTTGTAATATTATTTTTATTAAATTTTCTCGAAACAAGACTGACATATACATATCGTGTCTGTAACAACACTTACAATGTACAATAACGAAACGAACAAAACAAACGGGGCTCATGTCACATGAAAGTATGATTAGAACAATTAGGTTAATACAGTATGTACTTTGGAAGTTAGATTTAATAATCCACTGCAAATAATAACAACCACAGCCGTAAAGGGGTTATTATAATACATATTAAAATGTATTTTAGTACCTAATCAAGAATTTTGATCCTCCTCTATTATGGTCGCGCCCACTCTTTACGGGAAAAATAAGGTGGTGACTTGTGTTAAATATGTAAAATATGATTAATAGGTTACATGTGTAGTTCACTTAAGTCGTTAATAAATGTCTGATAGCCAGACGTTTATTTCATCACGTTGTTTGAGACACCTCACAGGCGTGACTTCTAATGATGCTTTTTTCTTTCTCAAATCAAATCTTTCCAAAACACGCATTCTAGATTCCTATCGGAATTTCTAAGATAATTCGGAACCACTCCTGATTGGAATCAGATCCTGGATAAACTATAACCCCCTTTTCCAGTATTTATGTTGCTGTTTTTTGTCAAGCTTTGACAAGCGACATATGAGCCAGTGATGCTGTCTCCACTCAGATCCAGTAGGTGATGATTGATGTGGAAATGAAATCATTCGTGAGAGATTTCAAGCACGTTACAACTCAGTCATGAATGAAGAACTTCCCTCCACATTACCAGCTCAACACCGCCTTCTGCTGCCAACACCCTCACATAACAGTAATTCAACTACTGCCATTTTTATGACTGAAGTGTATGATTGATTGTTCATTCTAGGGCTAGACAGACACCAGTAAAAGACTGAACAGAATACTAAAGAGAGAAAAGAGTATGAAGGAGAAACAGATGAAGAACTAGGACAAATGGAGTGCTTGCATAGACTACATTTGAAACATTTAATAACATGAATTTGTGTGTGAGAGACTTTATTGCAGTTTATTAATAGTATTTGAACACTGTTACTATTTCTCACAGGGTATATATTGCACACAATTTCAACTTAAAAATCACAACAGTGATCATAAAGCATTTATTTTCATAAATAAAAACATCTTAACAAAATCCTTTATTTTTTTAACCATTTGAAAATGAACTATTATATTTTTAAGGCCTTATTCTGATGCTCTTTCTTGTCTTACATTTCTGCTCACATCTCACCACCAGTCATTAAGCACAGCTTTATCGTTGGTAGAATTGGGTAAGATAGTAAAACATTTCAATACAAGCATTTCTGTCAAAGCGTATGCAATATGTTATGGAGCACCTAGGGTATGGGGTTGCATTTGTGCCAAAAATGTGTCGATTGCTTTGTGCTTTGCACTATACATCTGTCTTTATCTACAGTCTTTGCCTACTTCTTCAGGTAAATTATAGTAAATTATAATTAGCAGGTATATATATGCTGACGTGCATGTTGTCTGTTGACCTCATCTTAATCTATCGTCTTGCCATCTTTTTCTGTCTGTTCTTTTTATTGTCGTCCTTACTGTCATTTTGTTTTGTCATTCTTACTGTCATTTTATTCTCACGTCCTTATTGTCATTTTGTTCTGTTCAGTGTTAATTTTGTTGACGAATAATAAGCTAGCATACACTTGCTGCACGTCTCATAAAATGTTTTAAAATGTTAAAACTCTTTCACATCTCATGAACAGAGAAATACACACAAAATTATGTGGAATTGTCCGTTTTGACGAGTATTCACATAAACACACTTGGTTACATCTTAGGTGGTCGTAAACAGTTGGGAAAATATCGGACATGTATCAGTACATTGCATCTGTGCATTTGGTTTTAAAGGAACAGCAGCCTAATTTACTTGCTTTTGTCTGTGACATTGATGGTAATCAAGCAACAGAAAGACAAAACATCACTCACAGCTCTTGACTGAATCACTTATCAGCCCTAATAAAGATTCATCTAAATGGATTTATATAAATAAATGTGTCTGCTTGAAAGAATGAAGAATGTGGTAAACAAGTTGTTATAAAGAATGCATAATTAGCCTGTATAATCATTGTTATTTCATTGAAAAGAAGACCATGTTCTTGTTTCTTTATGAGAAGTGGTTTTATTTAATTTTAATATAAAGGCATATTGCATGTTACAGCAGTTAAATCTGTCTATCATGATAAAACCTTTATATCAATCCAATACAGTGAGTTTAGTCATTTTAGAGAAATGTTTAATAAATGCATTACACTGTAACTAAACCCATTAGATTTTAGCTGACTAAATCTACTGTAGATTTAGTCGACTAAAATCTTATGATATTTAGTCGACTAAACCTAGACTAAAATGAAACAATTCTAAAATATGACTAAAACTAAATGCCATTTTAGTCAAAAGACTATGACTAAGATTAAATCAAAATTTGCTGTCAAAATTAACACTACTTCCATTGTCCTTAATGTCATCTTATTCTGTCGTCCTTACTGTAAGTCCTGACAGTAAGGACAACAGTAAAAATGGCAGAATAAGACGACATTAAGGACGACAGAACAAGACGTCAGTAAGGACGACAGAGAAAAAGATGGCAGGACAACGATCAAGACATCAACAGACAACATACACATCAACATATACTGATTTACCTGAACAAGCAAGCATCGACTGTAGACAAAGACAAATGTACAGTACAAAGCACAAAGCAGCATTTTTGGCACAAATCGAACCCCATACTAGGGGACATGGTAATGGACAAATGTGTGCAAAGTGTTGAATTCCCCATAGAAATTTTGCATTCACTCACAGAAACAACAAAATATAACTTTCCTCCCACTCCAAATTGTTTGAAAAGTTCCTAGTCTAAATGCAAAAGCATTAAAGTATGATTCTTCCCTCCATCTCATTTTTTTACAATCACCATGTTCCTTTAGGGGCGATGTTAAACCTTTAACGTGCAAAATATCCACTAATCCTTTTAATACTTTTCTAACTTGCTAGACTAATAATTTCAGCTGGTTAACAGGTGAAAACTATCACATGGATTTTCTCCCAGACTTTAGGATGAACTTTTTTTGCTGACCTTGACCTGCGAAGAAACCACCCACATCACCTTTTTTACTTCCACAACTGCATAGCAACACCCTGGCAACCACCTGTAACAGTCTAGTGTTATGGCGCCACATTTTGCACAGGCAAACAGCACTTGGATTTCATCAGAAAATATATTATGTGCATTGCACTTTATTTCACCTAATTCTTTCATTTACTTCCTACACATGTAGTACAATGTGCAAATGAAGAGGAATGCATACACGGGCCTGAATTTCTCCCCAAACCTGCTCAGTGAGTGTCTCACCCTCATCCAGTCAGACCGGAGAGACAGACAGACTCACACTCACAGCTGGAGCATTTACACTGACTCTGTCCCCGGTGTGTGTGTGGAGCAGATTAGGCTTAACTTTATTTAATTACTGCATTCTGAATTTATATCCTCAGGATGAGTGCTCGTCTATGGACGGAGGAGCAGTTCAACTGCCCCGTCTGTCTGGATCTTCCCACTGACCCGGTGACCATCCCGTGCGGCCACAGTTACTGCATGGCCTGTATCGCAGATTACTGGGACAATGAAGGCAGGAAAAACGGCACCTACAGCTGCCCGGAATGCCGGCAGACCTTCAGCCCTCGTCCCACTCTCTGTCGGAACACCATGCTGGCCGAAGCTGTGGAGCAGCTCCGCCGCGGGACCCTGAACTCCGCCGGGCGAGAGTCAATCAAGAGCGCCCGGCATGCGGCGTCTTCCGCGTCTGAGCGTGCGCGCACACGGAGCAAAGGGGCTTCGAAAAAGCTGCCAGGTGCGGCGGTGCCCTGTGACCGCTGCACGGAGCCCAAAGCGGCTGTGAAGACGTGTTTGGTGTGCATGGCATCGTTCTGTGAGACTCACCTGAAGCCTCATAACATGCAAGAAAAGCTGAGGAGCCACGAGCTGATCGCGCCCACCAGTGACCTGAGTCAGAAGATCTGCCCCGAGCACAAGTACCTGCAGGAGTTCTTCTGCCGCTCCTGTCAGATGTACGTGTGCTGGCTGTGCACCAGTAACCAGCACAAGGGCCACGAAAGTGTGTCCACACAGGCAGAGAGGAACGAGAAGCAGGTGGGAACCACATCAAACATCTTCACAAATACAGTCACATCCAAAAAATAAGAACTTCATACGAGTACATCGTAAAACCAGCTTCCAAGCCTTGTTTTTGCCTTACCACATTTTATTATGCTAAGCTTACAATAATTAATAGAGTTTGCACTTAATGGTTTGGTCAGTTACCCGGATGCACAGCCATATCGGCAATACTCGGATGTAAACAACAGCATTGATTGCATGGTTAATGTACTACTGAATAGTTGTTCAGCTAATTTATGTTGTCTAAACAGAATAAATGGTTAAATCCTATAGAGAAGGACTTAGTAAGCAGGAAAGGGGACAATATTTTGACGAACTAAAGTTAATAGGTGGTAAAGATACGTACGAGCAGTATTAATTAAGATATTAGCCTAATATTTCACTTACCTGCTGGAAATGATAAGAACAAACATGAATGTTGTCAAGATTCTTGCCCTGAAAATCCTGATTCAATTTGGCCAACCACCAATGCCTTTTGTTCCTCAGTTTTTTGCACTCTTCTTCTTGATTTGTTATAACTTTTGACAGTCTATATTAGTCCAAATGTCTTTTCCCATTTGACCGATTAGTACAGCACCAATTGGCCATTTTCAGCAGCAATAATCAGTAAAAATTTGCGAGTTCTGTTCGGTTCAGTGGCATTATTTACGTGCCAATATAACCGATTGATGTGTCGTGAAAACACTATTTGTATTTGAGCTGTCGGGACGGATTTCCCAGGGAACTGCATACTTGCGTGTCTACGTCATATCCGTGAATAAAAGAAATAAGGTCAGGCTACTACTAAAGCCACAACACCTGAACCTACAATAAAAAGAGTTTGCAAGCAAAAAAGTAAAACGATAGTGCTTGTAATAAAACACGAATCAACATAGTTTGCATTGCAGCGCATTTGCTGTACGTTGACTTGGTTCATAAAACAATGTTTGTGCTGGTGGTAACAATGCCAAAAAATATATAGTGCAGCTTTAAACATGGTGCATTTTAGTATTTAGGGATTTGAACAAACCCACAACCCTAACATGGTATTATTATGAAATTTTGACACCATTATAATTACGAATGCACAATATGTTGGTTCCATAACTGTATCTGTAGCATTATATTGGATATGTATTGGATGATATGGGATAATAATTAAAAAAATAGATTTTTAGCAATTCTCAACATTGATACTCATTTTTTCATTCTGTACTTTATAATGTCATTATGCCTAAATTAAATTTTTAGTGTTTTATTTTGAATTCATTTAAATTTTGATGGTATTACCATTTGATACATCACTGTGCCATGGTGCCATCACAGCACTTTTACATTAAAAAAATAAGTCCAGTGTCAAAAGGGTACAAATGTACAGATTACAAGCTTTTCTTATTAAAGCATATTTCAATAAGGTGCACTAATGCTTAGCTTCTAAGCTTCTAAGCTTCTGCTTTGAGGAATCTTTATTTTTGACATCTGTCATAATGTCAGTGAGCGTGAAAAGTGATCACATGTGCAAGGCAGTGACATCATTCAGAAAAATGCTCTTTCACTGTCACTGTTTGAAGAACCTGACTCACCTTTAGCTTTTGAATGACGTTAATGTGTCAGTGTGGATTAGTATTGATGAACTAGTCTTGTTCCACTCACACTCATTCCAGTCCACATTCCAGTCTATTCTGAACACTTGTTTTGTGTGCTAATCTTTGTTTGTTTTTTGCATTAGAAAGAGCTGGGTGCAGTTCTGTCTGAGAACCATCAGAGACTCCAAGACAGAGAGAGAGAACTGAAAGACATGAAGAAAATCTTAGACACACTAACGGTAAATATTTATGACATCCAAACAACAAAACAATTACGGGTACATAGAGGCATATTCTGTTGGTTTTATGAGTTGCTTCTCACACGGTAATGATTTTTAAAAGGAAAGTTCACTCAAAAAATATTATTTACTCACCCTATTTACAAACCTATAAGACTTTTAATCTTCAAAACACAAATTAAGATTCTGTTTCATTCTGTTCCTCCAATGAAAGTCCAGATAACCAAAACTGAAAAGATCCGAAAAGGTCATAAAGGTGTCATAAAATGAATGCATATTACTTTAAGATTTCAGAAGGGATATGATTGCTTTACATGATGAACGTATTTCATTTAGCCTTTTATTTGCATCTAAATAAAGCTTAAATATGCATGCATGAGAACCAATGACACACACACAAGTGTTTATATGCAAATAAAAGCCTGAAATAAATCTGTTCATCGCATTAAACCACTCAATTCATATTGATTATTTTTACAATGCTTATATGACCTTTTTGGATCTGCTGCTAAGTTTTGGTTATCTGGATTTTCAGTGGAGGAACCAGATTCCTCTTAGGTTTAATTAACATATATTTAATTGTGTTTTGAAGATTAACCAACGTCTTATGGGTTTGGAATGGCATAAGGGTGAGTAAATTATGACATTTATTGATGTCTGAACTATCCCTGTAAAGTCTGAGCATCCTCACTGTTTGTGTGTGTGTGTAGAGGTCCTCAGAAACGGTGCAAGACGAGGCGGACACGGTCCTGTCTGAGCTCCAGGAGTCAGTGCAACGGATGCTGGAGTTGCTCCAGGATGTGATGGTCTCCACTGCGCAGGAGAAGCTCAACGAGGCCCAGGACGTGGTGACCAAACTGGAGGCTGAAGTCAAACAGCTGAAGAAGAAAGATGGAGAGCTGAAAGAGATCATCAACTGCCAAGACAATATCTACTTCCTAAAGGTCAGAGGATGGTTTCATGAGTGTTGCTGATGTGGGTTTTACAAAACTGAGAGCTAATGTCACAGAGAGCGCATGAATAATCTTTTCTCCACAGACGTATCATTCACTGTGCTGTCCGCTGGAGGGGGGAGATCTGGGAGCTGTGACCGTGAACCCTGAAGCCACGTTTGATCCTGTCAGGAGCGTCGTTGTCCAGCTCAGGGAGAAAGTGGAGGAGATGTGTGACCAGGAGCTGGACAAGATCAACAAGACAGGTACAAGCACACACACAAACACGTCACACAATAACACACTGAACTGTTGTCCGGAACAGGGTCACTGGAGGGTCATTAACTGTGTCTCTCTTCAGTGTACAACACTACAGCGTTCACAGTGGCAGACCGCAACGGACAGAAAACAGGAGGCATAATGAAATGTAAGTCAACAGTGCATTTGGTGACAAATTTTTTTACTTTTGTCAAATTTAAAATGAAATTAATGAATTACACAATATTGGCAACAACAATGTAATTGACAACAGAGAACAAACAAAATGATACCAAAAAGAATTTACAAAAATGACCCCGTTCAAAAGTTTGCATATGCTTGATTCTTAATACTGTGTTGTTACCTGAATGATCCACAGCTGTGTTTTTTTGTTAGTGATAGTTGTTCATGAAAACCCTTGTTTGTCCTGAACAGTTAAGCTGCCTGCTGTTCTTCAGAAAAATCCTTGAGGTCCCACAATTTCTTTGGTTTTTCAGATTTTTTGTGTATTTGAACCCTTTGCAACACTGACTATATGATTTTGAGAACCATCTTTTCACACTGAGGACAACTGAGGGACTCATATGCAACTATTACAAAAGGTTCAAACACTCACTGATGCTTTAGAAGGAAACATGATGCATTAAGAGGGGGTGAAAACTTTTGGAATTGCACTTATTTTGTCTTCTGGAAAACATGTAAGTATCTTCTGTAACTTCTGAAGGGCAGTACTAAATGAAAAAAATAATGTCCACATCTTCAATCTGTTCAATCCACTCTTAATGCATTGTTTTTCCTTCTGAAGCATCAGTGAGTGTTTGAACCTTCTGTAATAGTTGCATATGAGTCCCTCCGTTGTCTCAGTGCGAAAAGATGAATTTCAAAATCATACAGTCACTGCTGGAAAGGGTTCAGATACACAAAAATGCTGAAGAACCAAAGAATTTGTCAGACCTGAAGGATTTTTCTGAAGAACAGCAGGCAGTTTAACTGTTCAGAACAAACAAGGGACTCATGAACAACTATCACTAAACAAAAAACACAGCTGTGGATCATTCACAGCACAGTATTAAATATCAAGTGTATGTAAACTTTTGAACGGGGTCATTTTTATAAATTCAACTATTATTTTCTCTTGTAGACTAGATGTAAATGTCTTCTATGTGAAATATCTTATTCAAGTCATTAGTAAATAAAAAATAACGTGCATTTTGTATGATCCCTCTTATTTTGGTAAAATAATATTTTGCGGATTCTGCAGGGTGTATGTAAACTTTTGACTTCAACTGTATGTATACAGTTTATGTTTGAAAAACAAATAAAATTAATATAATTAATATGATCAAAACAGTGGTTGTTTGAGTCCTTTTTTCCTTTATAGGATTTTATTAAAGTTTCATCTATCATATGTCTGTCTGTAAATTTGGTAGTCTCAGCTTTCAATTCTGTTTTTGCATCACAGTGTTTTCTGGAAAAGGAACCAGAGGCACTCGTGCACAAGGTATTAAAACAACAAATAAAGCTAGTGAATTGTTTTTTTTCTTTATTTTTTTTGTCTTAGAGTTTCTAATATATGTTAATATTTTTAGGACCCCCACCATTGCCTTCAGTAAGCACACGAGGATCTGGTAAGTTCATTGTTTTATTTTATTTTATTTTATTTTATTTTTAATCAAGTCAAATGTCAGTTGTGCAGTAAGTGCTTTTTTTCTTCAGTGAACACCCGTACACAGGCTGTCAGAAACAGTGAGCCAAGAGGTGAGTCTAGTGGTCTGATTTTACCTTTTAAATGTGTTTGTGTGACTATATGTAAAAACTCTAAATAGTTTTTAGAACAACATTTGTTTGTATCAGTTAACAGAGGTGTTACAAGCTCCCCAAGACCAGCCAGATCACCGAGAGAGGAGAGCAGTGACAGTAAGACACACGTCTCACACACTTTTACTCATGTACGTCTGTTATCATCTGTAGTTTGTCATTCATAGTTTAATTTCTCACTCTGCAGCCGACAGAAGTCGCAGTTCATTGAGACCAAGAGAAACCCAAAGAAGACAGGAAACAGAAAACAATGATGGTGAGAATGAGACATATTCATAAAGAAATAAAGACAAGCATCTGTCCAGTATAGTTTTGCTCATTGTTTGTGTGATTTCGCAGCGGACACCTGGAGTTTAAGTTCAGTGAGATCAAGAGGGAGACCGAGAGGAGAAGACAGAGATCAGGGTGAGTTTTAATGGATGAAAGATGTCCAGGTCATATCCTATATTCAAAAACTAAAAAAAAGGAAAATAAAATACATTTACAGTAAGTAAATGAAGCCTACTTTCATAACCATAAAGATTATTTTGCAAAATATACTTTTTCTGAAGATCAAACACTTTTTTTTTGTCATTATCATATTTCCAGCTATTTTTTCTTTTAAGTGATCCAGTGGTTAAATACTTTTTAAATATTTTCTTTAATATTCAAGTATGAAAATTACTTTAAAACATTGTATCACTTCCATGATCTTAATATGTGAAAATTACTATTTAAATAATTTAAAATACTTTCAACAGCAAATGTAAAAATTATGTACAGTTTAAATACTTATTATTACGTTATTTAGTATTTAAATATGTTGTAATTTTAAATAGTATAGATGCAACTGTACAGATTAAAATTAAATATTTAAATATTTAAAAAATCTTAAATAATAATACTAATGAGAATCTCATGAAAATGTCAATGCAAAAAAATGTCTTTCAATTATTTACTCACCCTTATGCCTTATTTAAATTTTCATTTTCTTTTACATTTTCTTTAAGCAAAATGATTTTTTTTTTTTTATTCTGGGGTGAAATATGACTCAGACATATCCTGACATTCACCCTGGTTTCAACAGTTTTGTTGTTGTTATTCAGTTTTATGTGTTTCATTAATATCATAGTAGTCATGATTCTGTCATCTGTGTACAGAAATAGAAAATCAGACCTCACAAAGACGTCAAAGCACACAGAGCAGAAGCACACGTGATGAAGAACAAGGTGAGACGACACATACATATGCATAGTGTCATGTAGGTTTAAATGAAAGATTTTCAATGAGGTTTATATATTTACATTACATAAACCAACGACATAGTTTTTAAAGCTGTTTTACGTTTAATTGTCAGCGGACCGCTGGAGTTTGAGTTCAATCAGACCGAGACTGAGGAGAGAGGACAGAGAACAAGGTAACATTTGTTTCATGTCTGATTCCTGACATTTAACACAGACTCCTTTAAGAATTGCATCATGTGTCTGTTTTCCCTCCTGACAGCTAATGGAGAAGCTCAGAGTGCCTCGCAGCAAAGATCAAACGCTGTGGACAGACAGCAGCCGGCCAGACAATGTGAGTGACAACAGCCCAACATACTCTACAATCAAATCAAGATGTTGTGGTTTTAATCTTATTTATACATTTCTTCATTCTGTTCTTCATCAGCGGACAGATGGAGTCTGAGCTCTCTCTTACCCAGAAACCGGAAGAAGAGACAGGACACAGGTGAGTGCAAGAATACACACAGTCTAAATGAAGACATATGATAGGCTTCTGTTGCTTTTATGTGCAGCTAACTAACTTTTGGGGACAAATGTGTTTCTGAAATATACTCACTTGAACAATGAACACAAAGAAACCAAGCTTAGGCTTGGTAGGTAATCTTTACTAGTCATTCTGGTTTGTCTAGCATCCAGATAAACGCCTGTGTTTCCGGCTCCTGTGAACTGTGGTCAGAGATTATATATCAAGTAGCTCAAAATGTCCTCTTATTTTTGTCTGCATTTGTTGTGATTTCAAACATGTCCAGCAACACTGAACTAAATATGTCCAATATATTTAGATTCTTAAACATTTGAAATAAAAATGCTTTGTCATCAATCATCATTATGTCATCAAAGTATTTCCGGAAACATAATGTCGTGTGTTGCATTTCAACCACTCACAGTGAAAGAGGCCACACCCACTATTCAGGAGGCGGGGTCAGTGAGACCTCGTAGCCTCTCCCGTGCCAGCGCCTGTAAGTCACTCACTCAATTATTTGATGTTATACGTTACATTTTAAATAAAATGTACAAAAAACCCCATTAAAAACATTTTTAAAATACTTCCGACCCACACGCTTACGTTTGTCATATTAGCTTTAAAAACAGAAAATCATTGTAATTATGTTATGTTATTAAATATCTAAACTAATGTATTCTCTGATCTCTCTGTAGGGGGAGAGCCAACAGAAGGTAATTTTAGGGTTTTTGTTTGTTTGTAGCTTTGCACCTAGTTAAATTGTAGTTAAATTGATTACATATAGGGGAATGACTTACCACTGTTTTATTCTGTTTTTGCCTTTCTCTCTGTACAGTGAATCCTGGGCTGTTCCTGGACTCACCTACTGACAGTCCCCTCGTCAATCCTGCTTTTCCCACATGTCAGTATTTACACACATCATATTATGACAGATGAATGGATGGATGGGTGGATGGATACGTGGGTGGATAGAAGGATATGTGGATGGGTGGATGAATGGGTGGATGGATAAATAGATGGATGGGTGGATGGATAGATGAATGAGTGTATGGATGAATACGTGGATGGATGTTTGAGGGAGTGGATGGATGCATGCATGTATGGATGGTTGATGGAAGGATGCAAGGGTGGGTGGATGGAAGCGTGGATGGATACATGGGTGGATAGAAGGATATGTGGATGGGGGATGAATGGGCGAATGGTTGGATGCATAGATGGATGGATGGATACATACATGAATGGATGGATTTATGGATGGATGGATGGTTGAGTGAGTGGATGGATGCAGGAATGGGTGTATGGATGATTGGTGGAAGGATGCAAGGATGGGTGGATGAATGGGTGGATGGATAAATACATGAATGGATGGGTGGATGGATGGATACATGGATAGGTGGATAGATAGTTGAAAGGGTGTATGGATGAATACGTGGATGGATGGTTGAGTGAGTGGATGGATGCATGCATGTATGGATGGTTGATGGAAGGATGCAAGGGTGGGTGGATGGAAGCATGGATGGATACATGGGTGGATAGAAGGATATG
>JAHKKF010481072.1:0-14918 GCA_019740295.1 Labeo calbasu | reverse complement strand
CTGCATGGATTTTTATCATTATAGGGTAGATTTGTACATACACTGACAACACACATTAATGTTCAAACAACATGAAAAAGTGAACTTAACATCCGATGAACCCTTTAATGTGTTCTTTCTTGTATGTCACGATGGTCAGATTTAATAGGAACAGCGTAAGTGTTACTTTGTGCCCATTTTCAGAAATTAAAATCATTTCAAAGTTCTGTTTGTGATCTTCCCCTTTCATTTTCAGTGGCTGGCCATTTTTGACCAGTGACTTTGTGCAATTTTGTATAAAATAAAAGCATTTAAAAGCAAACTTCCTGATTAAACATTGAAGGGTAACACTTGAAGGGGTGTGCATAAGACTGACATGACACCTTCATCATCGTGACATGACACGTCATGAATATGAAGGTTTTATGCATGTTTATGACAACTGTCATTATGTGTCATTCGCTCAGTTATGTCATTTTTAATGCAAAGATGACATTGTTTGAGATGCCTTTATGACAACTTGGCATAAACCAGAACATCATAACCTGTCAGTGTCTTTATCACCAACTTGACATTACCAAGACAATGTTGTACTATATGACAGATATATATGTTATATACTATATATGTTGTATTATATGTGCTTTTGTACAGAAAAAAATTATTAATTTTTTAATACCATCGTGGCCTATGTGACAGCACTTGGCATGGTGAACACCAGTGGGTCTGGATGCTAGAGGTTGATGGCATTTTCGGCAGACCCGTTCTGAGACTCTTTATGGACCACTCAAGGCAAACACTTATGAGACAAATGCAAGAACATATCAGACCCAGAATATCAATCCTTACGGATGAATGGTGTGCCTACAAGAGACCGCTTACCCAGTACGGATATCGTCATAAAGGAGACTTTGTTGATGCAGGGACTGGTGATCATACTCAGCACATGAAGCGTGCATGGCAGAATGTTGGAAATATGTGACCCTGGATCACAAAAACCAGTCTCAAGTAGCACGGGTATATTTTTAACAGTAGCCAAAAATACATTATGTGGGTCAAAATGATAAATTTTTCTTTTAGAAAAATGTAGATTTTCAAATAGTTGTATCCTGGCCAAATATTGTCCTGTCCTAACAAACCATATATCAACAGAAATATTATTTTCCAGATTATGTATAAGTCTCAATTTAAAAAAAAAAAGACTGGTTTTGTGGTCCAGGGTCACACATGGCGTCATAGAGGGAATCGTACACCTGAGTCATTGAAAACTCAACTCAAAATGATGGAGTGACACCACTGGTTAAGTACATAAATAAATAATAAATAATAATAAGTACACATAAATGTGTGGGATGCTGTAATCAACTGTTTTTGCAGTGATATGGACAATCTGTTTGAGGAAACCTAAGAAAAACTCTGTTTTGAAAGTTCTAATTTAAGAACACTGAAGAAATATCATGGTTTCCACAAAAAAATCTTGGGCAGCACAACTGTTTTCCACATTGATAATAATCAGAAATGTTTCTTGAGCATCAAATCACATTAAAATGTTTTCTGAAGGATCATGTGACACTGAATACTGGATTAATTATGCTGAAAATTTAGTTCACAAGAATAAATGACCTATTACAATGTATTCATATAGAGAATAAATGTGTTTTTAGTTTTATTTCATAATATTACTGTTTTTACTTTATGTTTGATCAAATGCAGGCGTAAGATTGTCACACCCTGTGGACTGTTTTGTGGTTTTTTCCCCACGTATGCCCTTATTTGGTCTTTCCTGTTCCGTCTCTAATTATTACGTCACTGCTTAATCGATTTCACCTGTCTCCCCCTGATTAGTCTGTGTATTTAAGTTTGGTTGTGTCCAAAGATTGGTTGCCTGCCCCATCCCGCCCCAAACGAACCCCCCTGGTCAAAGGCTCCATCTGCTTCCTCAGCCGGAACCGCCGGCCGCGGCTCGCTCAGGACGCCCAGAACCCGCGGCCAGCTCACGGACTCCAGCCACGCCTCTGCGCTCTGGATTACCGGCTGCAAATATGGCAAGCCACATTAATATTAAGGACATTATGGACTCATGTGGAATATTTTCTCCTGTGTCTCCGCTGGTCCCGTCCAGCTCTCCCAAGTCTCCACTGGTCCCGTCCATTCCAGAGCCTGAGCTTCCTCCAGAGCGCCCTCCTGTGTCAACGCCTCCTAAGCCAGGTCTTCCTGTACTCTCCTGGGCTGATGTCACACCCTGTGGTCTGTTTTGTTTTTTTCCCCATGTATGCCCTTATTTGGTCTTTCCTGTTCCGTCTTTAATTGTTACGTCACTGCTTAATCGATTTCACCTGTCTCCCCCTGATTAGTCTGTGTATTTAAGTTTGGTTGTGTTCACAGTTTGGTTGTCGGTTCTTGAAATCATTTTGTATGTCATTCCTAGTCTATGTAAGTCTCTCCATGTTTTTCCTTAGTTGTATGTGTTTATGTTTACGTGTGGATTCCCTGCTGTTCCTGTTCGTTTCTGTGTCTTATGTGGATTATATTAATAAACGTGCAAGTTCAGATCTCCTCGTCCTACTCCTCCTGCGCGCACACGATGCACGCTGACAAAGATGTGATCAGGAAATTGTTTAATTTTTTCATGTGAAAGATGTATTTAATGTGTCAATAAATGTTTTAGTAGTCTTTTGTGAATTGTCTTATTTTGTAAATGAGATAAATATAATCATGAAATTCAGCCTGAAAAAGTCTTCTTTTTAACTAGACGTCTTTTAATAGACATCTTTTCTTCTTTCAATTTTCCACCAAATTTTAACGTTGTTTAGACGTCTGGCACTTTTTGGTCTTTTTGGCGTTGTTTCGATGAGTTTTTGTTGACGTCCTGCATTAGATCTCTGTCTGTAACACTGTATGTGGTGCTGTGAAGCAGTGAGATCAGTGCTTAATCAGCTCTAAGAGAGATATTAGCTGTTTTTACACAATAAACATCATGAGCTGGCCTGGTTATATACAAAATAAACTTTTTATTATCATTCTTATTATTATTTTCATTTATATGTTGACATTTTTTATTACCAACCCAGTGAAACTAGAGCATGTAAACAGACAAGCTCTAATAGTTATAGTAAATAAATCTTAAGTCTTTATAATGCATATAAAATTTTGAACTAGTGCTATGTAGACACACATTTTCTTCTTAAACTAAAGTAACGTTAATCCTCTGCATCTTCAGCGGCTCAGATGTCGGGAGTAAATGACGACCACTATGTTCATTATTACATCCAGCAACACAACACCTCAATCGCTCAGTCAGAGATATTTTTGTCTTCTCTTGGTCTATGGCAAGACGGTCATGTCAATCAACTATCAAGTCACACCGACAAGAAGCTGAGAAAGTCTTGATTTGAAAAAGGGGATATTTCTTTTAAAGATTACAAAAATTGTTATCATTATAGGTTAGATGTGTACATACAGTGCCAACACACATTTATGTCCAAACAACATGTAAAAGTGAGTTTGGTACCCAATGACCCCTTTAAAACATGAGTGATCTGAGTCCATCAACACCTCCAGTTCCTGTTCAGCTGTATACCTCTTCATTTTTATATGTCTTCTCTGATCCTTCTGTTTATGCCATTCATTCTGTATTCTAACTCGGAAGAACCGAAAGCCTTACATAACACATCTAAAACACAGATTTTCGTCAATGGGAAGCGTTGTTTCTTAATTGACGAGATATCTGGTCAATGGCGGGGAAAGAGTTAACCGTTTTGGTTGTGTTTGGTCTTACTGCCAAGTAAACAAATAAGAAAAAAGGGAACAATATAGTCAAACTCTCCCTGTGACAATAATCCAAGCTTGCAGTTGCAGTTGTTGTAACATACCACAAGCAAACATGCTAGCAAATCAAAGAAATTATAAAAATTATTTATTGTTTTAACTGGTGTCAGATGTGAAGGAAGAGCGGTCACACGCATAAAATCATTTCATTATCATTATCTTTTCTTCGAGCAATGAAACTGTGAAGCTTCGATTCAAAGTAAAAGCAGATGAGAAACAGACATAATTGTGATAACAACTAACAAATCAGTTAATGTGTATTCTATTCTGTTCTTTATTTTCCCAAAGAAATGTGACATTTGTGACATTTTAAAGTATTGTGCATCGGGAATGTTCACTGCCTGGTTTGGTGTTTTCCTGTGGTTCTTCTATCTCAGTCTCTTGTCTTTGTTTCTCTTCTTGTAATTTTGTCTCTTCATCTCTCTGTATCTTAGACTTCATTTGAGCTTCCATCTCTGCTCTGATTCTCTCCTCAGTCTCTTTTCTCACTCTCTCAATCTCCTCTTGTACTTTTTTCTCCTCCTGTTGTTTTCTCCTCTCTTCTTCCTCCTGTCTGAATCTCAGAGCATCTTCGAACATCTGATTACTGTAGTGTGCTCCTCCATTCTGCTCTATCATTGAGTCAATCTTCTGCAGGAGCTCATTCACCTGCTCTCTGTTATTCACATCTTTATTGTTGAAGACGTGATATCTGCTTCCACACTGCTGAACTAGACCTCTTAAATCTTTGTTCTCCTCAATGAGTTCCTCTACTGACTGATCTTCTAGCAGATCTCCATGAGTGAAGAGAATGAAGGAGTATTTTAACACTTCCTGACCAAACAACATCTCAATCATCTGAGGAATCTGCTGCTCGTGTTCAGTGAATCTCATAATCACAGGAAACACAATGAGAAAAGCATGTGGTCCAGGACTGGATTCATAAACACTTCTGGCTATCTCTGTCATTAACTCTTCAGATTTCATCTGTGTGTCGAATAATCCAGGAGTATCAACTACAGACACAGATCTGCATGAAACAGTGGTGTGAGCAACTGAACATTCACTGGTTACTGAAATTGTATTAAGTTCAGATCTGAACTCTTTTTGGCCCAGGACTGTGTTTCCAGCTGCACTTTTCCCAACACCAGTTTTTCCAAGGAGAACAATCCGTCTGGATGAGAGACTGAAAGCAGTAATACTTCGCAATCTTTTTGACACTGCATAGAAAAAGTAAAGATAACAGAATCAGTTTTTTTTTACACTTTGATACATAGAATACTCTACAATTTCATTCCGCAGCCTAGAATTAACCCTATCTGTCATTTCTATCTTGAACATGGATATGAAAATGCACTAAAGTTAATTTTTATCCAAAATTAAATGTTTATAATTTATGAACAAAAACATTTTGTGATATGATTTTAATGTACAATTTCTTGGTAATGCAATATCTGATTTTAAAATGGTTTTCAAAAGATGAATTTTGAGATTTTAAGCTTTCAGTTGATATATAATTTCTTAAGATTTCTATTGTGTGACAGGGAAAAAGGCAACGAAGAAAGTCGTTTGTGACAAAGGTCAGAAATCCTGTAATGATGTCGATTTTTGAGGTGCACTCTTGATATATATATTAATCTATTACTTTTCCTACAAAATTTTAACACAAAAATATTGTAAAATATCTATTTAGGAGTCTTAGACCTTTCCAACGATATATAGTTTGTCATGATTAGATTAGGATTTATTTGTAATATGGTGAAGTAAACTTAGGCGTCCCACAAAGCGGATGGTTAAAGGGTTAAACAACAATAGTTGAATATATTTGGGTTTGTTTCTAACACAAATCGATCAAATAGTGCTTTTGTATTTTTATAACCTTTTTTTTTTTGGAGTTACAATTTTTTTGGAGTTATTATTCCTAAAATGTATTGTGTGTCCCATGGCAAACAAAACAAACAATGCATGACATATGCAGAAATTTTATTCATTTAAAGCTTTAAAGTGTCTAATTTTATTCAGTTTCAGTTTAGAGCCCCTTAAGTATTTTTTGGGAGTATCTGTACTTTACTTGAGTTTTTATATATATATATTTATATTTATATTTCTGTCAACTTTCACTTTTACTCCACAACATTTCCTAATTAAAATGTATACTTTTACTGCAATTCATTTCCCCGAAGCATATTCGTTTCTTAATACAAATTAAGGAAAGCTGATTTGACGAATCACTGGTCTGGTGCTTGCAAGTAAGACTCATGTGCAAACAAATGCTCGCACAAATGCAGATTATTTCATTTTCCACTCAAGTCGAGACTGGGGTGTGTGTGATTTACAGTACATGAGGCTATTACTCCCGTATGTGCTTTAAGTATTCGACGTAGACCGCATTTTAATCTTTGTTTTGCATATATTACAGTTCTGTCAGGACCACTATTGTCAAAACGAAAGACACTTAGAATACAGTCTGGTATGGCCGTATGGCTCTGTTCTGGGTGAAACCCACTGCCCATCCATTCAGTTAAAACGGTGAGCTGACTGAACTCTACCGCATACTCTTGGGCGAGGGAGGTGAATTTAACTGCCAGCGAATCCATGGAGGGGAACACAACAAAAAGAAAAAGACTAGGAAAAAACACGAAAAACAAAATGAAAGAGAAATGTAGAACTAACTATTTAGGTCCGCAGCGGACGCTAGACACAGGTAAACACAGGGCTTTTATGCAGAGGTGTAAAATCCAGGTTCCGTGAGTAGAAGTCCTTTCCAGTATTTTGTTCCAGTCACCTGGATTTCCTAATTAGCACAGTTTTTCAGCCAGGAGGTCAGAGATGGGACCAAGTCATTCCTTTCGAGTCAAATCCCAAGTCCCCATAGAGTTAAAGTAAATGAGATGATTAAATGAAGTTCCAAACGTAGGTTCGGTGGAGCCTAATCATTCAGTCCTCATCATTACAAGCCTATATAAGCAGCTCTCATTGCACCGTCCCAGCCTCCGTTCTTCCCGCATACGACCCCACCCTGTCCCGTGAACGGCCTCCCAGCCCGACGAACTCCCGCACTTCTCCAACTAACAATGCTCTGCAAAGTCATGCTTAATCTGGCTCCAGTTTTAGCTTTCAACAAGGGAAATACAGCTCGTCAACGATGTCCCGCGCCAAACGCGCTTCTCCCGCCCAGGTATCATAAGTTAGGCATCTGCGCACTATAGCCGCTACAGTTCCTAACGTTATCCAAATTACAGCTAAACCGCTTTCATCCGTAAAATCTACCTCTCTTAAAATAGGAACCCATACAGCTGAATGTTTGAGGCACGCTCGCAGCATCAAACATTCATTTCCCACGAAAACAATCAGAAATTCAGCTCTGTTTACCTTATCCGTCGCTCCTTCTGGCCCACACACTGCTCTGAGCGATTTCACTTTACATCCCGAAAGCGTTTATAATGATCTCATTCTTAAGCGGTATTCCCAAACATAAAATCTTATTGCATAATTTACAAATCGTGTGCGTGTAATAGCTCATTGTCGTGCGCCCCTATTCTACAGCATGCAGTAATGATAGACACGTCAAACTGAACAAACAAACCAATCCAACGCTCTCCAGCTGTTAAACAGCTTCTGATTGGTCTCCACAAATAATCCCCACTCACTGCATCATAGATCAAGCTCCCTCTGGTCGGATTACTGTTGTTTTTCAAATTATGTTTTTAATTTTGAATCTTCATCGCGGTCTAACCGGATCCCGGAAATCTCCGCTTTAGTCAAATAGCACGTCACCCACTCTACAAACATTGCTAAAATTTTATACATCGCTTTATATTGTGAATAGGCTCGTTTGATTTGAGATGAACCACTTTAAAATTGTGATTATTATACCTTATATTTTGTGTTTTGTGAAGTTATAATCTAAAACATTGCACAAAGAATACTGGGTTTACCGTTTACTTGGCATTTTTGTAAACTCTTTGATCTAAATCAAATTTACTGGGTGCATTTCACTAATCATGCTTTTTCAGATCCCCATCAACTAAAGTGGTAATTCCCATGAAAATGAAGCCCTTTATTATGTTAGCAATGTTCAAAGCCATTGCTAAGAACGACCGGGCACTCCCTGTCCAAGAATTGGCCCGGCTATTTTACCTTGCTTCACCCAAAACACACCCATGTTCGCTTGTCTCCATTTTCTTCCTCCTCAGATGTCTCCGAGGTGGCCCCTAGCGTTAGACTGCCTCCACAACAAGGAATCGCTCTGGCTGCTTCTTGGTATATATCTCTCTCTTTTCTTCCTAGAACCTTTCTTCCAGAAGTGCCCTAGCGCGAGGCTACCTCTGCAACAGGAACTGCTCTGCCTTCTACCTTGATATATACCTCTGGCTGCTGCTTTGCATACCTATTTTCTTTCTTTCTACAACCTTTCTTTCACAGGTGTCCTAGTGTGAGGCTGCCTCCACAAAGATCTTTACATCCTCTCACATAGCAGTCCCAACTCATACTGCTGCTATGGAACCTCTGTCTGTCTGGATGTTTTCTAACCTTTTCTAACATGTTCCACTGGATTCGGCCCATATGTCAGCACTAAAAACATTGCAGAACTTTATAAACCAAGCCCATCTTGGAGGTGGTCTCGGTATAATTCAGTTTCAGCCATCAATATGGTTCTTTAACCTGTGCATTGTAAACACAAATGGCTCCAAACTTACTTCATGTACGCAAAATCCAATTTAGCAGGTCATCAGTGTCACGGAATCACCTGGCTCCACCCTTAATCAGCCCACGCAGCCATCTATTCATTCCCTGTCACCTGATTACTAATCACAGTCACCTGTTCATCATCACCGCCACCATACATAAAGAACCTACTCACCTTCACTCTTCGTCCGGTCTCGTCTACGATCACATGTGGAAATCCCCTTCTGGACTCTCTGCATTGTAGTTTTCTACTTACCTTCGTCGTCTTTGTTCTTGTCTACCTCCATCATCCATTGTCTTCAATCCTCACCTACTTCAATCATCTGGAACTCTAAGGAAAGTTTATTTATCAGTGACTCTGTTTTCTTTTAGTGTGTGTGTGTGTGTGTGTGTGTGTTTGCAACGCTACTGCATCCAACCAGTTTCTTGCTTGTCAATAAACTCACCTGTTTGATTTTACTCCGTCGTCTTCTGGTTTGTTTATAGCCTGACAGAAGATCAGACCGTGATGGCAAACAAAGATCCAATCTGCAAGCTTGTGGATTTGATGAAAGAAGCACTCACCAAACACACACCAGTCACTGCACTGTTACTTCCTCATGCCACCGGAGTCGCTAGTCCCATGGCCACACCAGCGCCCTACTCTGGCTCAGCGGAGGATTGCAATGGTTTCCTGTTGCAGTGCTCACTGAAATTTGAGATGGAACCACATTGTTTCCCTACTGAACGAGGTAAAATCGCCTTCATCATTTTTCTGTTACAAGGCCCAGCTTTACGTTGGGCTGAATCATATATTAATCAACCCGGAGTTCTACCATTGACGGCTGATTCATTCATCAAATATTTTCGCATTGTTTTTGGCAAGCCAAGTGAAAATTCATCCGTTTGTGATGCTCTCCTTCACCTCAGACAAGGAAAGATGTCAGTCCAAGAATATGCACTCAAATTTCGCACGTTGGCCACTAGCAGCGGATGGAACGAAAGAGCTCTGATCACTGTCTTTCGCAACGGACTTAACTCCACTCTCCGACTTCAATTGGCTTGTATTAATGATGATATTGGGCTAGAGAAACTGATCCAAACTTCAGCGAGCACTGCCGACTGTATGAATACCCGTTTACCACCTTCTAAACATACCTTCCTTCCCCACCAGCCAGAGTCAGTATGTCCAGAACCAGAACCTATGCAAATAAACACAACTAGAATCACCCTGCAAGAATGCCAACGCCGGCTGACCAAGGGGCTTTGTTTATATTGTGGCAGTGGACACGACATCATCGGCTGCCCCATTCGCCCTTCACGTCATTCGGTGAGTAGGATTAATGCTCCCATGCCAAATTGCTCACCATTAACCTCCATGGTCACTGTCTCTGTTCCCCATTGCTCTGTTACAGTTAACGCCATCATCGACTCCGGTTCAGCCAGAAACTTCATGTCTGCACAGCTCTGTGAGGAACTCAAACTCCAGAAGCTCAACATTTCCAAAGCCTTCCAAACCCACTCAATAACAGGCAAACTGCTGAATAAATCATCCATCTGTCATCAAACTACCACCTGTACCATTACCGTAGGCATCCTTCACCATGAAGAGATCGCATTTCTGGTTCTGGATAATTCTTCTGCCGACATCATCCTTGGAAGACCCTGGTTAAAGCAAAACCACCCGGAGCTCTCTCGAGACTCCGGTGAAATCCGGAAGTGGAGTACCACATGTTTCCGGAACTGTTTTCCTCAACTTCCATTGACAAAAACCCTACCTGCAATACTTCCCGTCTATACCACCACCATCGAAAGCCCTAAAGAAAAGGTATCTATGCAAATTCCAGTTGAATATTTCTCTTTTGCAGATGTCTTTTGTCCCAAGAGAGCCTCCCAACTACCACCTCATCGGCCATGGGACTGTGCGATAGATCTCTTGCCAGATGCACCAGTGCCAAAGGGAAGGATTTATCCTCTGTCACTCCCCGAACAACAGGCCATGGAGGAGTACGTGCAGGAAGCTCTCACACAAGGCTACATCTGTCCTTCCACCTCTCCAGCTGCATCGCCCTTCTTCGTATCGAAGAAAGATGGCGGCCTCCGACCCTGTAATGATTACAGAGCCCTCAACCAGGTTACCATTAAGTTTAGTTACCCCCTTCCTCTCGTCCCAAACTCTCTTGAACAGCTCCGAGGAGTGCAAATTTATAGTAAGCTCGATTTACGCAGTGCATACAATCTGGTTCGTATCCGTAGGGGTGATGAATGGAAGACTGCCTTCATCACCCCTAGTGGACATTACAAATACTTAGTTATGCTGTATGGACTCGCTAACGCCCCCTCTGTCTTCCAGAATTTCATGAATACCATCTTCCAAGAATACATTAACCGCTTCATTATCGTTTACATTGACGATATTCTTATTTACTTGCCTTCCCTTACTGAACACATTGGCCACGTCAAATTAGTCCTTCAAAAGTTACGTGAATTCACATTGTTCCTCAAGGTTGAAAAATGTGAATTCCATGTCACACGCACCTCCTTTCTCGGGTACATAATTTCCCCCACCGGAATTGTATGGACGAGAGGAAGGTGGTAGCTATTTCATCCTGGCCAACACCCACAACTGTGAAGGAACTGCAACGCTTTCTGGGATTTTCCAATTTCTATCGACGTTTTAATAAAGGACTACAGTCAAGTTGTCTCTCCTTTAACATCACTACTCAAAAATACACCCAAGAAACTAACATGGCCAGAGACTGCAGCTCAAGCATGTCACCATCTCAAAGAGCTGTTTATTCAAGCTCCCATTCTCATCCATCCCAATCCAGACTTACCGTTCACTGTGGAAGTGGACGCCTCCTCTACCGGGGTCGGGGCCATCTTATCACAGCAACCGGATAACTCGCCCGTACTCCATCCATGTGCCTTCTTTTACTGCAAATTCAACCCGGCGGAAGCAAACTATGACATCGGAAACCGGGAACTGCTGGCGGTAAAGTTGGCCCTGGAAGAATGGCGTCACTGGTTAGAGGGAGCACGCCATCCTTTCACAGTCTTAACCGATCATAAAAACTTACAGTACCTACGTGCAGCCAAACGCATGAACTCTCGTCAAGTCCGATGGGTTTTGTTCTTTACCCAGTTTAACTTCACTATTACTTACCGACCAGGAGAAAAGAATGTCCCAGCTGATGCACTATCCCGTCTACATGCACCACCCGATGCCATTCTTCCAGGGTACGTGTTTGTCAGTCCCATCCAATGGGCATCCGAAGAGGCAGTTGCTGACACGCCAGCGGGGGCTCCGCCGGGTTGCCCACCAGACCGGCAGTATGTAGCACCAGCACAACGAACACAGACCATTTCTCAGGTTCATTCTTTACTCGGCACTGGTCATCCTGGCTCCAATAGAACCCTCTCACTCGTATCAAACATGTACTGGTGGCCCAACATGGCTCTGGACGTCAGAAGGTTCGTGAGGGGATGTGCAGACTGTGCAATGGCCAAAACTCCTCGTCATCTTCCCACTGGAAAGTTGCTTCCATTACCAGTCCCTCGTCATCCATGGTCACATCTAGGGGTGGACTTCGCCACAGACCTTCCAAACTCTAGAGGTGACACCTGCAACTTTATCATTGTTGATCGTTTTTCCAAATCTGTACGTTTTATCCCTTTTAAAAGGACTACCCACAGCAATGGAAACCGCTGAGCTCCTGTTTAACCATGTTTACCGTTACTTCGGCATACCTGAGGACATTGTCTCGGACAGAGGACCACAGTTCATCTCTAGAGTTTGGAGGGTGTTCTTCAAGCTCCTGGATGTGACGGTCAGACTATCCTCTGGCTACCACCCTCAGAGCAATGGCCTAACAGAGAGGAAAATCCAGGACAAGAGCCGTTTCCTCCGGAACTTCTGTCACAAACACCAGGACACTTGGAGTCGGTTTTTACCCTGGGCTGAGTATGCACATAACCCTCTTAAACAACAAGCTACCAGTCTAACTCCGTTCCAATGTGTCCTAGGTTACCAGCCTCCTATGCTACCCTGGAGTGAGGAACCTGGTTGGACTTGGACGTGGACTTCTGGTTTCAGGAGAGTGAGAGGGTCTGGGACTCAGCCCACCACCACTTGCAGGAAGCCATCAGAAGGTTCACTCAGCATGCCGACACTCCTCGGGACGACATCTTGGACCCGGATCTGCTCATGGAATGTCACGCTGCCCATCCCTCAAAGCCAGCTCCCCGCAGCAGAGGTCGCCCCTCTCGCCGAAAGAAGACCACTTGGACCTCAGGAGCAGACCGTGGAGGAGGGGGTTCTGTCACGGAATCACCTGGCTCCACCCTTAATCAGCCCACGCAGCCATCTATTCGTTCCCTGTCACCTGATTACTAATCACATTCACCTGTTCATCATCACCGCCACCATACATAAAAAACCTACCTCACCTTCACTCTTCGCCCGGTCTCGTCTACGATCACGTGGAAATCCCCTTCTGGACTCTCTGCATTGTAGTTTTCTACTTACCTTCGTCGTCTTCGTTCTTGTCTACCTCCATCATCCATTGTCTTCGATCCTCACCTACTTCAATCATCTGGAACTCTAAGGAAAGTTTATTTATCAGTGATTCTGTTTTCTTTTAGTGTGTGTGTGTGTTTGCAACGCTACTGCATCCAAACAGTTTCGCTACCATTTCCTGCTTGTCAATAAACCCACCTGTTTGATTTTACTCCATCGTCTTCTGGTTTGTGTATAGCCTGACAATCAGATGCTTCTGTTTTGAAGCGATTATTCCTCATGGCTGCCTTTTCTGGCAGATTTCTTCAAACTAAGTTGAGAACTTAAATTTTCGTGTCAAGCCCACAGCAAGATATTTAACAATTTTACTAAACCACTGTATTAATATTTGCATGTGAATGTCTCAATTGCTTTCATCCCTTAGTAAATAAGCAAGTACAATCAGCGCTACCACAGTTCCCTACCAAAAGCTACACTTGATGCTGCGTATCAGTACGCTAATGGAAACAATCTTTGTTCGACCGGTTGTGAAGCATGTGTGTCAAACACGCCAAGAATTGGCCTAAATAACCTCGGCAGGTGACGTCATTTGATTACACACACCTGAGGATTATAAATAGGTGTGAGACGTACAAATCTTCAGGTTTCTTTGTCGTTCAGAGACCGCATTGTGTGTGTGTGTGTGTGTGTCACGCTAAAGCAGTATCAATGAAAGCGAAAGTAAAAGTTAAAGATTACTCATCATAGCGAGTTAATCTGTGAGAGATGTGTGCCTCCGTGTTATGGCTCATCTCTGCAGATGACTTGCATGAGTATTTTTTTGGAGTGTTAGGGGTAAGAGCATGCAGCTCTTGCGTTCAAGGGCGATTCACGTTCGGCTCTTTTTCCTTACGAAGCACGAGCCGTTGCGCCCTCGTTAAGAACGCACTTTGATCTGTTCGAGGTTCGAGAGGCGGGTCCCCCTTCCTCTCGTTCTCTCGCCAGATCAGAAGATTTTCGCGCCCGCTTCCAAAGCATGCCACGGCATTTCTTTGGATCGGGCAGCGAACGCTGCAACTCTTGCTTTTGTTAAATTGGAATTCAGAGCACCGCCTTCGAGCGCTCCTCCCGCGATTATATTTGCGAATGAAGAGTTACTCGAGGTGATGACTCGTGCACCAGATTGGAACAGGAGACTCCCAGACACTCCAAACTAGATGACAGTTTTCTGTCAGGTGGTCAGGGGGAGAGACTTCAGCTTTGGTCTCTCCCCTTCTTTGGTTACCTCCATGATGAGAGATCTCATTCATGGAGTAAGCCATATTTGTCCTGTGTTTTTCTGTGTCCTCAATTTTGCATTATTCAGTTATTGTGGATTAAATGCACAGAGCTATATGATGATACCCCTGGTAGAGGAGACGCTAATGGGCTATCTCTCCTCTGGGAGCATATCATCAGTCGAAAAGTAAATGCTCCCTACCAAGCTATGTAGAGCTACATCTACACTGATAGGAGGAGCGTTTCATGCAACAAATCATGCTGGTGCTGCCTTGCACACCACAGCGGTTTTGCAGGCGTATCAGACAGACATTCATAAAGATCTAAAGGCGCAGGGAGGCAAAGAGGCTTGAAAAAGCTTTTAAGTGTTTCTCCTACCGTTCTCTAGTGTCGGGGCTGTCGGCCACCCAGTCCCAACACTGTCCAGCTCCCCTAAGGCGTGAAGCATAAAAAGACAGTGTGCGAGTCTTACACTCCCTCGTAAAGACTGGGGAAAAGCTTGTAGCACTCAACAGCCAAAGAGGAAGCCGGATTTAAGCTAAAAACGGTCTATGACCGAATGGAGGTCTTGAGGCTGTCCCCAGGACAACGGGTGTGTCCCCTCGGGGAGGTCTGTGGTAAACTCCAACGGGGAGTAAGAGCACCTTCCCGGCACCCTTAGGGGATCGCTGTACAACTTCCGCCACCA
>JAHKKF010481069.1:0-10614 GCA_019740295.1 Labeo calbasu | reverse complement strand
TAAACAAACAAACAAATAACATTTGACATTTAGATTTTGGTGCCTCTAGTGCAAGACAAATAATTTTTGTGATATATCTGTGATATGTAAATCTATAACGTCGATGACAGGTCTCTATTTTGTCATTGTACAGTCCCATACAGACAACGACCAAGCATGTTATTATATATTATGTTGCGAGCGTATTTTTTTTTAGCGCATTTAACTTCTGAAATGTAATGTTTAAAACCCCCTTATAATATACTTGTAATAGTAATATATATATATATATATATATTTGTTAATATAATATGTGTTTATATATTTGTAATAGTATTTGTTTATCCCAGCCTTTGTCTTCGACCTTGTATATGTTGAAAACACAGACTCGCACACACACACACAAAGCATTTTTCCAGAGGTTTACCTCGCAAGGACATATGAGGTCCAGTGTTGAACAGCTGTTGGCTTAGCGGAGCCGCAGCAGTTCAGTCGAGTGACTGTCGCGGACACTGTCTACCGCTAGAGGGCAGCCTACCTCTACGAGAAACCTGTAATGGTAAAATATCCTGAACTCCAGCTCGTAGGGATGTGAACCGTCCCTTCCTGTTTTACTGGCGATCAGAGAGAAACATTGACGCCGTGATAGAGACGCGCAAGCTCCGATTATGTCTGGAACCGCTGACTCCGTCCAAGACCAGGATTTTTGCTTGCCTACGTGAAACCGGCAACCAGCAATGTCGCCTTATAGCGCATATATGGCACTTGACGAGTTATAGTCTACAAATATATTTTGTATCGCGCTGCTGCAACCCTTGCTCCTTCTTCTGTCAATGATTGTCCTACCCATATAAGCCTACTCATGGCGGAGACCAAAATTATATACCATATCGACGAAGAAGAAACCCCTTATTTAGTGAAACTGACGGTTTCTCCGGAAAAAGTCACGTTGGCGGATTTTAAAAATGTCCTCAACAACCGTCCGGTCAACAGTTATAAATTCTTTTTCAAATCTATGGATCAGGATTTCGGGTAAGTAGGGAGAAATACGATTTTCTTATATTGTAGGTTTAGTATTCAACAAACCTCGATCACACCCAATGATCGACTCAGCATTATGGCAGTCACATGCCTTATAGACGCTGTCAAACCTGGAAAGCGTTTAGAACGTTTCGTTCTAAACGTTCGTTGTGACGTTGCCACATTGTTACATTGTTGCTGCTGGCACCTGCTTTGAACCCGTGTTCTAAAGTGCGCGTTCCTGCGCGGGTGCGTGTGCTCGACTCAGAGCCCTTCACCACTGTGGCAAGCCACTTTAACATTTCTGTCCTTTAAAAAAAAAAACATCGTAATTACGATTTTCTAGAATAAAGCTAAGTCTTTCGGAGTTCTAGATAATAAAGGAGTTGCCGAGTTGTGACGTTTGAAGGGGCGTGTCGATTGAAATATTATGTATGGCTATTATCTATATATAGAGGTCAGTAAGTGGATAGTAGGTCTGTATTGAATGCAAGTTAATCACTCAACTTTCACGGTCTCCTTTGTGTAACAAAACCAAGTTGTAATACCACGTAGCCTATAAGATAGTGATAGAAATGTATTTTATTTTTCACAATATAATTCTTTTGCTTTGTTTATACTACTTATGTCATAATAATGAATACCTGACTCAGTGGTAAGCCTTTCCCAGGTGCACATAAAGGCAGCATTATTCCTTACTAACTAGTCTTTTCATGAGGCCTACGTTACATTTTGTAATTACTAGTGAGTAATCCAGGATTGACTAGTACCTTTTCAATTTCAAGTTTAATTTTCATTATGAATTGGATATTTATTGGACTAGTACTTATTCCAGTAGTCACTAGTATTTATTATATTAGTCTTACTCATTTTTTCCCTAACAAGTGACAAGTAGCCTAACTATGAAATTGTCACTGGCAGCAAATTGCAATTTAGTCCTTTTTTTTTAATTTCAGTAACAGTTCTAGCAGTTACTGGTTTCTGTTACTGTTTGAATTGCAGGTGGCCATATAATTTAGTTACAAAAATATAATTTTTCACCAGTAACAACAGAAGTTACTTCAATATTAAGATGCTCACTATTCAGTGACTAGTAGCAAAAATAACACCTACTAATATCTGAAGAGACTCTAAAATTCTAGTGACTAATTGAATAGACTGAATTACACAATTGAAATAAGTACCAACAGGGGCGACATTGCTCCCCCGTATCAGTATCAATTTAGTCTGGGAATCCCTGATGCCAGCCCCGCTTTAATTTGGTGCAGTTAGCCAAGTCCAGGCTAGGTTCTACAGAATGTTAGAGAGTGAAAGCAACACGAAACGAAAGCAAAAGCACCCTCATTTGAAGGTCTGGCAATCCGTATTTGCATTTGCACTCTGGAAAACAATAAAATTTCTATTTCCAATGTGTTTTTGCAGTGTTGAGCAGTGTAGCCAATCACAAGCATGTCTATTGATTTCTTGAATGCAAATTCAAAGAAAGTCACTGAGTTTTTGTTGAGTTTTTGACCATATTCTGCAAAGTTTCAGGAATGGCATCTGCATATTTATGCACTCTCGAAATAACAGTGATTGACAGTCATAACCTTAGCAATGGATGGGACAAAAATCTATAGATTTATAGATATATAGAAATAGATGTGCATTAAGGGTAGAGCACCATCAGTGATTTAATTTTAAAATGGGAAACGGCCAAGCCTCTGCAGACAGTAGGCGTTTAGAGTGAAATTAGTCAAATTGAAAAAGATGCCATAATTACTAATAAATACATAATAAATACTAGTTAGTTTTAATGAATAAACGTTAAATAGCTTGCCACGGCACCACACATGCACTGCAACAGAGCTAATTTTGTCAACTCCAGTGGCATGCTTCAGTTGTCCACATGGTGCAAATATATCATGGTTGTTTCCTAATACAGTGTCTTGTGTTGTAACTCCATTTGACAGTGACTTGTGCTCTGGTTTCCCTCGATTTGAAGCTTTTGAAGTTAAGGCCAAGCCTTCAGATGCATTGTAACAGCATTTTTTTTCTGTCACTTCAAAATGACCTGCAATAGACTGAGGTTAGTTGAGGGGATGTGAGAGACTGTGAACCAGCAGCTGTCAGGCAGAACTGTCACTTTCTAATTTGTCAATGTCACCCAACATGAATGGATCAGTTGCCTAATATTTCCAAATGGCAAACAGGCTGTCAGATAAAATAAGCAGCTGTCTATTCAGCTTTCTATTTTTCTGTTCATTTTGAAATTGAGTCAAATTTGAGAAGCATTCATAGTCGTTCACAATAGGTCACCTAGTGTTTTGAGTAGGCAATATTCTAACAACACTGAGTGTATTCTGAAAAGAAATGATGCTCCTTAACAGAAACAGCGTCTGTTATATTACATGCTATTTAATTTAATTATAATAGCAGAGAATAGCAGTGCAGAATCGTAAGCTGACATGCATGCAAACTAATGCAAATTTTAAAAATGACATTTTTGGATTTTTTTTTTTTTGGAATCTCTGATGCTTTTTTCTGGGATGCAACTTAAAAAAACATCATTTATTCAAAACTGCAAACTTTTCTAATAAGTCTTTACTATTACTTTTTATTAATTTAACACATCCTTGTTGAATAAAAGTATTGATTTCTTTTCAAAGAAAGAAAAAAAAAACATACTGACCCTGAACTTTTAAACAGTATTGTACTGTTCAAAAAGGATTTATATTTTTAAAAAATGCTGGGTTTTTTTCTTTTTTCACTAAAGAATCCTGTCAAAAAAAGTATCACAAAAAATATTAACCGTATAGTTGTTTCCAAAATTGATAAATCAGCATTTTAGAATGATTTCTGAAGGATCATGTCGCAATACATTATATTTTAAAGTATATTAAAACAGAAAACCATTATTTTAAATTGTAATAATACTTCACAATATTACAGTTTTGTTCTGTATTTATGCTGAAAAATAGGGCTTGATGAACATGAGAAATCATAAGAGATGTTCAAAAACATTAAAAATAGTAATCTGTCCAAACTTTTGACCAGTTCTGTACTTCTGTTTGATACTGACTAGCAGAAGGTATTTGTAATATTTATGTAATTTACATGAACACTAACCATAATGAACATTTTGATATTTTGTGTGCACAATTCAAGAAATGATCTGTGCATGTTATAGAGGAAGGCACAGTGCATGTAGGGTGTGTGGCCTTAACAGCCCTGCAGTAAGCAGGGTGCTGTGTCGATTTGATTGGGCAGTGAAGGGTAGAAATTCAACTAAAATTGCATTAACCAAGATTGTGCTGCAAGTTTTTCTTCTCAGCTACATTTACATTCCCAGTTCCTGCAGTTTTGCAAATTCCCAGTTTATTCCCAATAATTCCTGTTAATTCCCGTATATTCCCGTTAAAAGTTTCCAGTCTTGAAAATTCCCAGAATTTTGCAACCCTATACACAACACAGTACCGTTCTGTTGACTGTCAATGTTTTTATCGTTCATAGAAAAATGTAAATCTGAAAAAGTGTTTCTAACAATAACAGTGCTTCTCTGTTTTATTATCGTTGTTTCTGTAATGTGATTTGCAATGGTAGTCTCTTGATTATTTATGTTCAGAAATGACTGCCTCATTCAATCTGATAAGGCTAAAAAAAACAGGCACAGAAATGAAGTGATTTGTCTTGGATAGAAATGAGGTTATTTTTCATCATTTCAATTTGAATGCTTTTTAATTCCACATAGCTGCCATTCACCAGACCCTTTTAAACTCACATATGCACTGCAACACATGTTGGTGTTCTAGCACAACCTAAAAAACTTGCTTTTCCTGTTAACATAGGATAGTTTACTAACAGCGTTGCTTTCCTGTCACACCTAGCACTGAGTGCACAGTTGGCCCTGGTGACCGTGAAGTAGATGGCGTGAACAAACAACGCTTGACCTTCAATGCCAGACTGCTATAGTTTACTAGGTTCTCCTTGGCTACTTTGTTGTACTAAAATGTGAAGTAGCAACTTGGGCCTACATATGTTGTGCAATTAACTGAATTTTAGTTTCAATTTCGTTTTTGGCTTCTAATGATTATGAAATAATCAAGACAAAACAATTACTATTATTTGATTTAAAATGGTGTTTTTGTCCTTCCTTAAAAGCCCAAACTTACTGTCCAAACTTAAAGAATTTCTCTGTTTTGTCCTATTGTTTATCATTTTTTGGTGCGAGGACCCTGTTGGAATTGCTCAGTTTCTTCTTTTTCTCCAAAATGAATTGCATTTTTGTGGACTTAAACATGATTGAAAACCTATAAAACTCAAACATACCAAGTTCAATCTGCACCAAACGTCATATGTTGGATCAAAGTCATGGCTTGAAGACACCTACATATTCAGTCATAGCGCCACCAGCTGGCAGCAGGAAGTTTGGCACATATAAATGACTTTGACATATTCCTCCAGTATTTACCCCTTTAAATGCATATTCCTCACTGTTCGCTGTTTCCCTAAAGCCACCGTGTGGCGGTGAGCCCGGATGCGAGGGCCCTTTCACTTTAGCTTTAATCTTATTTATTTTTGTTGTATTACTGACTAGACTCAAAAATAGATTTTTTTGAGGGATTTTTCCTTAAAAAGTTACATTACATAGCCTAGTATTAGTTTCTTCTGTGGTATTGAAATTGGCAATTTTCCCATCAAAATACACTTGATATACACTCCTAATCATTAAGCAAAATGTTACAACATTGATCTAAATAATCATGATTATGATTTTTTGCCATAACCAAGCAGTCCTACTTTGAGGTTCAGTATGCTGACTACAAAACTGTGAGTCACAACTTGGATCTGGACACATTTCAGAACCATAAATGCGTCCCAGGGGGAGCTGATTTATTTTGTGTGCAGCTAAATGCGGCGAACATTATTTTTAGACAGGCTTGCATTGTTCATTCTTCTACCATTCATAAAGCAGGAAGAAATTCAACCAGCACAGTCTCAAAAATGGGCCTCTGTAATGTGAGTTAGTCAACATTTACATTTACAGATCAGCGATGAGATGAACCTATGAACTCTGGGATGGCATAGAGACACACCCCTTATTATCACATCATAACTAGCCCTACAGTGTCCAACATAAACATGGCTAATCCCACTATTACTGCCATAGATCCCCACCATGTGTGTCCTCCGAAATAATAAACAACATTCTGCTGCTTCTGATAATATCTTCTGATATTATCCACCACAGTCTGTTAATACCCCTGTAAACTGGCTTTGAAGATAGACAGCAACGGCAGACGCCCAAACACCATCTCTCTGAGGGCCGATGCGTGCCTGAGTTACCTCCATTTCACTGCTGCTGCTGCGTGTGATTGTTGGCTAACATAATCTTAAATAAATCTGATGTGTTTAACGGGATATCAGTGGAGCGTATGAATGAAGACTGGGAATAATGATCCAGATGGATTTCATTGCTTTTAAGCAGCCTTTGTTCAGTACACGCTGTGCTTGTGTTTTAACTAATGGTTACTCTGTAATGGATTCCTCAGTGTCAGGCCAAGTTGATGTATTTTTTATCAGCCCCCTATTGACTTCACAGAAAGATTTCAGATGTGTTTAATTTTTAAAGTGCTGCTGTCGTGTGTTGTGTGTAGGGATGCGGTTGGCTGGAAGTGATGTGGAAGTGGCACTCTGTTCTTAACAGCTTGTAGGTGAAATAATCTATCTCATGGTCTCATTCACTAACTGATTATCAGGAATTAACCGAACTGAGTTGGCCCTCGTCTCGGCCCTCATTATTTGTTATAGGATCATGCTGAGCTGTGCCGCAGCTCACAGATGGAACGGTCCCACATCACAGGAAATCCCTGAAGCAGATAAATGATATCATGACCATGTGGTTGCTAGTCAGAAAAGCCCTATAGCTTTCTGAATAAGGGCATGGGCATGGTTCGTAAGTGTACACACCCCTTGCAGAATATGCAAAAATGTTAATAATTTTAACAAAATAAGAGAGATCATGAAAATTGCATGTTATTCTTTATTTAGTACTGACCTGAATAAGATATTTCACGTAACAGATGTTTATATATTCTCCACAAGAGGAAAAAATAACTAAATTTATAAAAATGACTCTGTACGAAAGTCTACATACCCTTGAATCTTAATACTGTGTGTCGTTTCCTGAATGATCCACAACTGTTTTTCTGTTTAGTGATAGTTGTTTAAGAGTCCCTTGATAGTTCTGAACAGTTAAACTGCCTGCCGTTCTTCAAAAAAATCCTTCAGGTCCCACAAATTCTTTGGTTTTCCAGCATTTTTGTTTATTTGAACCCTTTCTAACATTGACTGTATGATTTTGAGATCCATCTTTTCACACTGAGGACAACTGAGGGACTCATATGCAACTGTTACAGAAGGTTCAAACACTCACTGATGCTTCAGAAGGAAAAACCATGCATTAAGAGCTGGAGGGTGTAAACTTTTGAACAGAATGGAGATGTGCCATTTTTCTTATTTTGCCTAAATATCATATTTTTTCATTTAGTACTCCCTTCAGAGGCTATAGAAGATTGGTACATGTTTCCCAGAAGACAAAATAAGTTCAATTTACCCTTGTCTTCACGTGCAAAAAGTTTTCACCCCCCGGCTCATAATGCATGGTTTTCCTTCTGGAGCATCAGTGAGCATTCAAACCTTCTGTAATAGTTGCATATGAGTCCCTCAGTTGTCCTCAGTGTGAAAACGTGGATCTCAAAATCATACAGCCATTGTTGGAAAGAGTTGAAATACACGTTTACATACATGTTGGACAACCAAAGAATTTGTGGGACCTGAAGGATTTTTCTGAAGAACAGCAGGCAGTTTAACTGTTTAGGACAAACAAGGGACTCTTAAACAACTATCACTAAACAGAAAAACAGTTGTGGATCATTCAGGAAATGACACAGTATTATGATCCAAGGGTATGTAGACTTTTGAATGGGGTAATTTGTATAAACTCAGTTATTTTTTTCTTCTTGTGGAGTATATATAAACATCTGTTTGTGAAATAGCTTATTCAGGTCAGTACTAAATAAAAAATAACATGCAAGTTTCCTAATCTCTCTTATTTTGTTAAAATTATTAACATATTTGCGTATTTTGCAAGGGCTATGTACACTTATGAGTACAACTGTTTATCTATTTTCATATATTAGGTATCTCTGGGATCACCCAAAAATGAAAATTCTGTCATTAATTACTCGCCTTTCCGAACACGCAAGACCTTTGTTTATCTTCGGAACACAAATTAAGATAGTCCTGATGAAATCTGAGAGCTTTCTGACCTTGCATAAACAGCAACGCGACTGACACGTTCAAGGCCCAGAAAGGTAGTAAGGACATTGTTAAAATAGTCCATGTGACATCAGTGGTTCAACCGTAATTTTATGAAGCTACAAGAATGCTTTTTGACTCTCATGAATGCACGTCAAAGACTGACACGGAAGAGGAGTAATTGTTGAATTAAGTTCAGATAGCAGTTTAAATAGTTGTAAGACGTTTTTAAGCTTAAAGCTGACATAATTACCCAGAAGAACAGATTTATACTCTAGTGTGTAACCGAAGGCGTTACCTTTCCTCATGAGTTTGGACAAACCACACTTCCTTATGGCTACCCCCACACTCCTCGCTGTATGTTGCTGTATATTGTAAAGACCTCTTGAGAGGACACAAACACTTCCTACCCATGACTAGAGTTACACCCCTGTTTCCTGTGCTCGGTTCAGGACGCTTGAACAAACTGCAGCAACTCTCCTTGTTTTGTGACTCTTTCCAAAAGACCATGTTATTAGCAACCACATGGTCCCGCTCTACTCACCTCCTTGGTCTCAGAGCCGTGTGGGTGATGTGACCTGGAAGTTCTGGAGGAGCAGAAAGGAAGACATTATAATTACGAGAGGCTGATGGAATTTCTCAAGTCATAAGGCTCCATCAACACATTTTAGCACTGCACAATATTGATTTTTATGTTTGTGGTCGAAATATGATTACTGATGTTACATCTATTCCTCATTTATTCATTTAGCAGATGCTTTAACCCAGTAGGGATCTGGAGGAATTCTGCAACACAAGCGGTTGCCATAACATAAGTAGCCAGTAACATAAGAAGTTAAAAAAGGTTTGAAAATGTTAGAAAAGCACAAGCTAGTACATGACAAAAAGCAGAGAGGAGTCAGTTTGTATGCAAACCCATAGGGCTAATTTGCCATGTGTTCCCTCAGGAGCTTCTAATGGGTTTTTAGAGTGGCTCTGTTCAATTTAGGATTAAAATAAGATCTGTGGTTAACATTATCTGAAAATATTCTTCATGTCATAATCTGCAACATGCACTCATATCTTAAATCTGAACTGTGAAACCTTTTTCAGATGTTTCTCCTATGAGGGAATTGTTGACATATTTGTTGTTTGGTATTTGAAGAATTTGAGAAATGTTTCAGTTCATGTTGTTCTGTCACTTTTGATTGCAGATGCTAAGCTTTGTGATCTTTCTAAAAAATTGGGTTGGAAACTGGGAAAAAAAAATGCCAGAATCAATGGTTTTCAGGATTTCTTGCAGCATGATTCCCAAACAAATGAAGTCTCTCACCAAGCTGCTCACCAAGCCTGCATTTCTGCATATCTAAGTAATTTGATTTATATTTGAATATATTTTAAAGTGTAATTTATTTCTCCAGTCACATGATCCTTTAGAAATCATTCTAATATTCTAAATATAATATATATTCTAAAAATATATTTGCTGCTCAAAAAACAGTTACTACTACTATTATGTTGAAAACTCCAAGCTTTTGAATGGTATGGTGTATAATGTTACAAAAGCTTTTAATTTCAGATAAATGCTGATTTTTGGATTTTTTTTTATTTATCAAAGAATTCTGAAAAAATGTACTCAACTGTATTAAATATTGGTTATAATAATAAAAATGTCTATTGAACAGAAAAACAGCATATTAGAATGATTTCGGAAGGATTATGTGACACTGAAGACTGGAGTAATGATGCTAAAAAATTCAGCGTTGAAATCACAATAATAAATTACATTTTAAAATATATTCAAATAGTTATTTTAAACGGTAAAAACAAAAAAAAACAAAACAAAAAAAACATTAAAAATCGTACTGTTCAAAAACCTTTGACTGGTAGTGTCGACCAGTGTGGTCCGATTCTTGAACAAATGACTAATGTAATAGTTATTTTTAATGTAACAAATACACTGTGACTAGTATCGTCTGATTAATGAGTAAAATGGCTCTTATGTACCTTTTTTTGTTGTTGTTATTTTATGAATCAAAACAGAAACAGCACAACCAGTGTAGTGCAAAATTTAATGTCTCTTTAGGAAGCAGCTCTTTTAAAGGGGTCATTGGATGCTAAGTTCACTTTTACATGTTGTTTGAACATTAATGTGTGTTGGCAGTGTATGTACAAATCTACCCTATAATGATACAAATCCATGCAGTGGTTTTTAATTAATCTGTACAAATAATATTCTCTTTTTCAAATCGAGCCATTCTCAGATGCCTGTCGTTGTTGCGTCACACCCACAGAGGCCGCTCCCACGATAGTTGATTGACATGAGCGTCTTACCTC
>JAHKKF010481067.1:0-14683 GCA_019740295.1 Labeo calbasu | reverse complement strand
ACACAGTAGTCAACATTTGAAGTTAATCAAAAAAAAAAAACTTTAAACAAAAACTATATATATATATATATATATATATATATATATAAGTAATGACTCCTGTTCAAATTTAAATAAATAAATTTCACAGACGACAATAATTTATTTTATTTAAATTGATCATCTCTGCAAATTTAAAAGGAATGCATGAATAAATAAATAAATAAATTAATTAATTAATAAATGTACTGTCTTGTCATTGATCATCTCTGTGAATTTTAAATAAATAGGTAAATAAATAAATAATGCATTGTCATGCCAACTGTGCAAATTTAATTATAATTAAAATTTAATAATAATAATAATAATATAAATATTATAATAAAATGTAAATATAATGGCAATAAATGGCAATGAACATATTTTATTTATTTATTTAAATACATTTGCACATAAATAAATGTACAATTGGTGCAAACTTATTTGTATTTAATTGTATTTGTATTTAGTTATTTAAATGAATATATTAATGTGTAATTGTGCTAGTTTAAATAAAATGTATTGTCATGTCTAATGTCCAAATATAATTAAATATTTATTTTTTATAATAAAATATAAATATATTTGGCAATAAATGGCAATGAATATATGTTATTAATTCATTTAAATATATTTGCACAAATTGTATATATATAGGTATGGTAAACTTACGTATTTTTTTAAAATACATAAATGTGTAATTGCAAATTTATATAAAGTTTATTGTCGTCATCTGTGCAAATTTTATTAAATGTTTATAAATAATATATATTACCAAGTATTTACTTGCCAATAAATGCCAATTAATGTGTGTGTGTGTGTGTGTGTGTGTGTGTGTGTTTATTTAATTATTTGTTTAAATAAATGTACACAGATTACTGAAAATAAATAATACATATTTATTGCTATTGGTACAAACTTATGTACAGTATTTATTGATTTAAATACATAAATGTGTAATAGTGCAAAATGAAGTAAAACTTGTCATGTCATCTGTGCAAATTTAGTTAAATATTTATAAATATTATTATAAAATGTAAATTTATTTTGCAGCAAATGGCAATGAATATATTTTATTTATTTATTTAAATACATTTGCACAGATGACAATAAAAAAAGATATTGCTACTGGTGCCAGCTTATGTATTTTTTTTATTTAAATAAATACAAAAATGTTTATGTGCAAATTTAAATCAAATTTATTGTCATGTCATCTGTGCAAATGTAATTAAATATTTATAAATATTAAATCAAATTTATTGTCATGTCATCTGTGCAAATTTAATTAAATATTTATAAATATTACAATGACATTTAAATATATTTGACAATGACAATGAATATATATATATATATATATATATATATATTTAAATACATTTGCACAGATGACAATAAAAACTATTTATTTAAATAAATACATAAGTGTAATATGGCAAATGTAAATAAAATTCATTGTCATGTCATCTGTGCAAATGTGCAAATTAAATGTAAATACATCTGCACATTTTTTTAAATTTAAATGTTAAATATTGCACACCGGTAAAGAGCTACTCATATCCCATCAGCCATGTCTTCATCCCTGTGATTGACAGCTCTGGCAGCGCCGTGTGGACACAAGGGCGATATTGATATGGCTTAGATTAGCCTCTCCACATCCCTCAGCTTTCATCATGTCTTTTTCCTCTTTCTGCAGAGATTCTCCATAATCTCTTCATGTGAAAAGCTAAATCTAAAATCTTTTTTTGTCATTCTTTCAGTAACCGGACTAACCAAGGCACCGCGAAGAAATGAACCAAGACAGGTTCATTTTTGTGTGTTTGGTGAGGGATGGACTTGAACTGACGACAGCTCTCTGATGATTTGATTTTCTGTAAGCGTAGAGGCAGCTGAACTTGCCGTCACAATGCTGCATACAAAACAAAATGAACAGAGCATTTTGGGTCATAGATGCCAGCAATTAAATCTTACCAGTAGTTTAGCTCCATGAGCTGATGTTGTAAAGGACAAATAAAGCAGTTTAGGTTAAATATGAAATGACTACATGAAATACCTTTGTGGTTATGTGTGTTGCATGCAAAACAGTTTGATTAAAAATAAGCATAAAAAACTGACTTTAGAATGAGAGCTTGAAGCGCTATTTGTAGCTCATTTTGTAGCATGTATTTCTAAGTGAAACTGGAGATATAGCAAGGCAAAAATATAGCGCTCTACTTTTTTTCCCACTGAATCTTGATTTTATCCAGTGCGTTTTGCCAGATTCTCATTTTTAATATAATCGTTAACAACATTTACATTTCTGAACTAGTCTCTTGGTTTCACAGGGTAGATGTTCTGTATCCTTTCAAGCACTGCCAGAATCATTTATGAAAAAGGAGAGATAATATATTCTTGTTGCTTCTTACTAGAAGCCTTCTTTCACTTTAGCTTCTTTCCTTTAATGTTGTTCAGTGTAACTAACAATAAATGTACATAAGCAAAGAAGTTTATTAATTGCCCCCACAGGTGCATAGATGAAAGCAAATGGGGTTCAGATTGACCAGTACCCTCCCGCGTGTCTCTCTTTCTCTCTCTCTCTCTCTTTTTTTTTTTTTTTTTTGGCTCCTCTTTCTGTAATAGAGCTCGTTATCTATTTGCTGAGAGTGTTGTTGTATAATTGAAGGGTCAATACTAAACTGATCCTCCTTCCTCATGTAGGAGGACATTCATTAATCGGCTAGATGATTCATCAAGATGGTGTAGATTCTCTCCCTGCCTGACCAGCTCACAAAATCTCTAAAACCAGCAATCAAGAGCAGGCTGGGAGTTAACTTAAACGTATTTACACACATTTTTCTTTCTGATAACAGTTTGATCATGAACATTTATTTTTAAAATGTATTTTTAAATGCCTTCTGAGAGATATTCGAGCAATACTCATTCAAAGAGGTGCATTATGAGTTAATCAAGCATTGTGAACTACCATTCAAAAGTTTACCATTCAATTTTTTTTTAAAAATTGTCCTTTGTAAAATTAGCAAACATTGTAATGGTCCAGTGTTAGCTCATTATAAAAATCTGCCTCTACCTACAATCCTGAAAAATTCCAAAAAGTACAGATACTTTACACACAGTACTTGGCAATAAATGGCAATATATATATATAGAGAGAGAATTTTTGGACTTTTTTTCACTGAAATAAATGTTTTTGTTCTGTACAGAGAGTACAGAACAGAATAAAAAGTACCACTGGGGTCCCATTTCAGTGAAAAAAGTCCCAAAATTCTCAATTTCAACATTTTAAACAATAGGGCCCTACAATCTTTTTATTTTTTCCCCCCAGAAATTCTTGTGTGTTTTAATTTTTCTGATAATCAGATGAAGGCATTAAACATTTTTTGCCAAACAAACTGAGTTTTACTGTTAAAATTAAAAAAATTGTGTGAATATTCAGTTTAAGAGGTTTTATTAATAATTGTAGTATTTTTTCTACAATTAAGTGGTTAATCTTGTAATACTATTTATTTTTATCATTTAATTGTTTTACTTAAATGTGGCAGAAATAGGAATGTATAAAGACCAACTAATATAATGGTAGGGGAAACACTGGGACGACAGCGCAGTGTTTAAAAACAACAAAATATGATAGGGCTGGGTAAAACAACAACAACAACAAAAACGATTTCTTGATGGAAATAGATTTGCATTGTAATGAACCAGTATCGATTCTTAAATCTCAATCAATCTCTTGGTCTACGCTGTTTTCAGTTGATGAATGAACAGTACATAGTGCGTCTTCCTTACAATAAATAGCAATAGGCTAGGTTTTGTGTTACTTTTGATTTGAAACAAAGCCTCAGATTTTAAATTCTCTCAATTTCCTTTGGAAATTCAAGCAATAAATACCGTTTTGGTGCTCTTTAATGTGTTGTGATAGATCGTTGTAGCTTCTGTGTACTCGCCTGTGAGTAATCAGATGCATATGACAACATTCGTGATAGTTTCGTTTTTGTTCTGTATCCAGTGCTCTGCTGACTGGAGCGCAATCGCCACCAACTGGACAGGAGTGGGAATTACAGCTACAATTATACAATAGATCACCCACAGTGTAATCTGTCAAAATGACAGATGACCTTCAGATTTTTCCGTCAAATGTTTTCGGTTAACGCGACCTCTGATATATATATATTGTCACGCCGTTGTGTGCGGGGAATGAGCAGGAGGATGAGCGAGGAGGTCCAATGCATAGAGTTTTATTAATATAATCCACAGGGAAATAGGAACGGACAGGAAACAGCAGGGAACCAGCAAACACAAGGTAACTCGACAGAGAAGCATACAAACTGACGGGTATGACAATACAAGAACCGACGATCTAACCAGGAACACAACCAAACTTACATACATGGAAACAACCAATCAGGGGGAGACAGATACAATCAAACAGTGACATAATAAATGAGAAACAGAACAGGAAGACGAAATAAGGACAACACGGGAAAAACACACAAAAACAGTCAAACGGTCTGACATATATATATATATATATATATATATATATATATAAATTTTATATTTAAATAAATGTGCACAGATGGCTGAAAATAAATTAAAAATATTTATTGCTATTGGTGCAAACTTATGTATTTATTGATTGATATTTTTGTCCTTTGTAAAATTAGTGAACATTGTAATGCTCCATTGTGAGCTCATTATAAAAATCTGCATCTACTTACAATCCTGCAAAATTCCAAAAAGTACAGATACTTTACATACAGTTCACTGCAGTTTTCAGCTGAATTTGACTTCAGTGGCAGTAATACATCAACAACTGTTACTTCTCTTCACACAAATTATGATTATGCAGCAAATTAGAAATTAATAAAGATATTTTTGCGAGCTTCCTTTCACAGTTCCACAGTAAGTGATAGTTCACCCAAAAATGAAAATTCTGTCATTAATTACTCGCCCTCATGTATTTCCAGACCCGTAGAACCTTAATTTTCAGAACTCCAATTAAGTCATTTTGTATGAAATTCGAGAGCTTTCTGACCCTGCATAGACAGCAACACAACTGACACGTTCAAGGTCCAGAAAGGTAAGGACATGTTTAAACAGTCATGTGACACAGTAGTTCACCCATAATTTTCATGAAGCTGCGAGAATACTTTTTGTGCACAAAGAAAAGAAAAATAATGAGTTTATTCAACTATTTCTTCTCTTCTGTGTCAGTCTTTGACGTGCATTCACTAGAGTACCGTGACGTGTGTGGTGCTGCTGTCGCAGGAGCTGGTGTTCTAATGTAGAATGTCCGTCTCTCTTAGTTCATTGTCTGTATATTCTGGTTCAAATAAGTAAGGCTTCACGAAAAATTGCAAGTCACCCTCTCTGTAGAAATCTTCAGACATGTTTACGAAGACTGTTTTATGTAGTGTGCGTCTTCCGCTTCTAAACAAAGTGCAGCACATCTGGGTTCAACGTCAGAACGCCAGTTGCTGTGGAGACTGATAAGGAAAAGTTGAATTGAACTGTTGAATAAAGTTGTTAAATTTGTTTTCTTTGTGCACAAAAAGTATTCTCATAGCTTCATAACATTCCAGTTGAACCACTGATGTCACTATTCTAATGATGTCCTATTTTTAACAATGTCATTATTTAGGGGTACACAATACTTTTATTTTTGGTACTTGCCGATATAGTCCCGATACGGATATGTTTAAATGTACCAATACATGTTTAAAACAAATCTGTATAATGTTAGTTGGTTGACATCATTTATCAAATAGATACAGTCAAACCAAAACATGATGTAACATGGGGTTTTGGGGTTTGTTTTATGTTCTTGTTTTCATGTCTTTTATTTTATTTTTTCATGTCTTTTATTCATGCTGTTAGTTGCTTGCTTCCCTTGCCCTCATTTATTCCTGCTATTGGTTCTTCTTCTCAATGTGTCATGTTCTGATTGGTTGTCCAAGTCATGTGTCTTGTTTCTCATTGGTTGAATTGTGTCATGTGACCCTGATTGTTTGGTATAAAGGTGCGTTCCCATAATTACGAGATTCCATCTTGTAAAAAGCGTGCACATCCTCGTAGAGCTTATAATTACAACTTGAGAACTGGAAGGCTTCTGAGAGCTACGACTTGTACCACATGGCCGCTGTACCACCTGACCAATGTAGGTTCTGTGCGTTGATAGTGTTGCCATATGCTGCCTTCACGCCATGTTGTAAGTACCGTAATTCCGAGATGACAACACGTGACATTTTACTCATAGCTTTCCATGTTGTCGGACTTGGAGGTAGCGCCAAAACGAACCTGACTGCGGTCATGTGGTACATCTGTAACTGGTTTAAGTCGTAATTCTAAAAACATTCCGAGTTTACAAGTTGTAATTACGAGTTCAGGAACACGTGAGGGCTTTGGCGTTGATAGTGTTGCCATAGAAATACATAATTCAGATAAAGTAGAATGTCACGTGTTTGCATCTCGGAATTACGGCATGGCGTGAATGCAGCAATAGAAAAGCATAATTCGGAGGACGTGAACAGCTCCGAGTAGAACGTCACATGTTGTCATCTCGAAATTACGGTAATTACGATATGGCGTGAACGCAGCATAAGTAGCCCTCATGTTGCCATTGTCTCTTTGATGTTGTTATCCTGCTGTTGGTGAGTTTGTTCCTAGTTCCTAGTCAAGTCTGTTTCATGTCAAGTCAAGTCTTTGTTTAGATTACTTTTGGACTTTCAGTAAAGCTGCACTTGGGTTCATTCACAACTTGCCTTCAGTGGATCTCCCTCCTTACACATTACTCACATAATCACAGTTAATCGCTCTAGTTTAGAAAATGGTAATAAAATTTGACAAGAACTTAGAGTTAAACTGTGGCAGAACAAATCCAGCTTGATAATGTCAGATAACTTTGATAGAAAGGTATGTAATGGATTACAATCAACCAAAAATTATTCAGACAACTGTTCGAATGACAATATTTACACAACTGTCAATACTTCGTCAGGCCACACTGTAGTCTCCTGGGTATGCTGTCAACCAGGTTCATGCAAACATGAACTTCAATTTTTCCCAGACTCAGAATAATTTTTGGTCCCAAATGATCGATTTTACTGGTAGTCCACTGTATGAAGAATTTTTGGTTATGATATGTCGCAGATTACTTTATTTTGCTATTCTCACTTACATAAATGAACTGTAGTGTCCTGCACCCACTAATAAAAAAGCAAAAAAAGCAAAAATCTGGTGTCTGAATAATTTTTGGTTTAACTGTATATCCTTCAGTTAAAATGTATTTTACAAGTTTTTGTTACTTTCACTGTTTTTTTTTTTGCTCTATGGTACATCTTCAATTTATTAGCATTATATCGGCTCCATTGCAGCGGCTTAGTACTGTAATCACGCATTTTGCTGTAATAATGCGGGGAACCACCTGATTATTAATCTCTTAACTGTGATCAGAAATATAGAAGTATGTCAGTTTTTTTTCATCTGAAACGTGCTGCGATTTATATTCTAAAGTGACTCATAGGCTAATGCAGAAATACTCATGAAGCAAGCAAAACATGCACAACACACGCACTGTCTGTTGTAGGTGTTTCTTTGTCTGAATATGGCACTTGTCACATGCTGTGTGGTTTCAGCATTTGAAATCGTAGTACAAGTACGAGTACAGGAGCGCAGTATCGGTGCATTACTATCATAATTTTAGCGATGCCGTTACTACCTTTGTGGGCCTTAAACGTGTCAGCTGTGTTGCTGTCTATGCAGGGTCAGAAAGCTCTCTGATTTCATCAAAAATTAATTAATTTGTGTTCCAAAGATGAACGAAGGTCTTACAGATTTGATAATTAATGACAGAATGTTCATTTATCTTTTTAACTATAATACCTAATTGTAAACTAATACATTTTGACATTTGCATCACATGATCAGCTCCATATATATGATATTCTGACATAGTAAACTTGCTCAGAAGCGCACCCGGTAATGTAGAGCGCACTGGTATGAATGCCATTAAACGCGAGTTAGGATAAAAGAACTCAAAGACTGAAAACAGCATGGTTGCTTCAGCAAATGCGTTTTTATGTCATGTTTGTTTTTGTTAACACTATTGGTTATGTTTAGGTTAGAGTTTAGCATAGGTGTTACATTATTTTTAAACACAATTAACCTTTTATTTACATTTTATTTCCAAACTGTCATGACACGTACAATAACTAACTTAATAAAACATTGCCAGATTCACCTTCATCTGCTGTGAATAAAACAGAATGTACTTTTAGCTTCACTCACTGAACATTTCACTTTGAAAGTATCACGTCAACATGATATGCAAAAATGTCGCCACAGGTGCATTTTTCAGTAAGCCTGGTTGATATTCTCCCATCTGTGCTGACTCTGCTCTCTCCCTTTTAACTCTCTGTTTTTGACAAAGAAGATAGGACACATGACAGCTGTTGCCTTTTGTACCACCAGTTGAATAAACCTTTTTTTTTTTCGTTTTATGAGATGCATACGGGAAAATTTGACTCTGATATTTTAGCATATAGCACAGGAGTTACCAATACCCACATTGTTTGGAGCATGTGGTTATCAGTATGTTGGTTGTTTGCTTCGTATCCCTTAACAGTAAAATAAAAAGGATGATACGCCGAGATGGATGAAAATTGCTTTTGCTGCCTATTGTAATTCTACATCGTACACCTGGCCCGCTGTGTTAAATCGATATTCGCACACGCTCATGTGAGCAGTCATGCAGAGGTAAATCCTGTGGGGAGATCAAGCACATGACATTTCCTGTGTTCTCAAGGTCACCAGCCTTGATTCTCTCTCAATGAAGCCTACAGATAAAGACGGATGACCCTGATATATACTAATAGAGGGACATTAAAGGAGAGAGCTCACCAAAATGCCTCGGCGCGCAGTTCACGGCAGAATAAATTACCCCTCCTATGCCTCGCCTCTGCTGAAATGATCGCAATGTACTGCTCATACTAATAGGACAGGACGTAAAGACATGAGAGGCGTCTATCATTGTGTCGGATGTCAGATGTAAGTTTGATTATTAAGGCCTCCTTTGTAAAGGTCATTTTGACAAGTTCAGCAGTAAGTGACGCGGTCTGAAATCATCAGCCCTCCGCAGGGTCTACATTTAACACACTGCAAGTGGTAAATGTGAGAAAGTTGTCAAGTTTCTTGCCATTAGGCCTCGAGCTTTATTAGGAAAAAGCAGCCTAGTATGTTAAATAAAAGTCAAATCAATCAGTTAGAATTAAATCAAACTGGTGAAATAGCCAGCGAGAAAATATTCCTCGTATTTTCAATGACACGTCACGTTTTTGCGACAAACACAGTTTGAAATAGCCGACGCTTTAAAAAATATTAAATATAATTTATTTAACTTAATTTAAAAGAAATTGTGGTGGCAAAGCTCACTTTTCATCAGTCATTACTACAGTCTTTGGTGTCAAAATATTCTTTAGACATCATTCTAATATGCTGATATATTATCAGTTTTGGAACACAGCTGTGCTGATTTATTTATTTATTTAACTTTATTTTTTGATGAAAAAGAACAATGTTCAATTAAAATAGAAGTCTTTTGTTACAATCTTTACCATCACTTTTAATCACTTTTTGTCAGTGTTGCAAAAGATTTATATTTATTTTTTGATGAAAAAAGTAGAACCGAAAGAAACCGTTTATTAAAAATAGAAATTTACTTTTTACTTTTTTTTTTATCAGTGTAACTTTTCTTGCTGAATACAAACATTAGTTTCTTTAAAAAAAACAGTATTGTAAATTGTTACAAAAGAGTGTTTTTAGCAATGTAACATATCCTTGCTGAATTAAAGTATTAGTTTATTAAAAAAACAAAAAACAAAGTATTCAATATTGTTACAAAACATTCCTTTTTTTTCTACCTTGTTTTCTCATTTTTTTTGGAGCCTTATTTTTCCAGGATTTTATTTTTTTTTGATGAAAAAAGTTCAAAAGAACAGTTTATTAAAAATAGAACTCTAACAATCTTTACTATCACTTTTTATCAAAGTCACATTTTTTTCTTTCTTTCTCTTTCTTTCTTTCTTTTTCTTTTTTTTTTAAATCAAAGAATCTGGACAAAGTATTACAAGTTCCAAAAAATATTAGGCAGCACAACTGTTATGAGATTGATGACAGGAATAAATTATATTGGTAATAGGAATAAATGATAGAAGTTTATTAAAGTAGAAAACCATTATTTTAAATATCATTAATATTTCACAATATTGCTGTTTTTATTGTATTTTTGATCAAATAAATACAGCCCTTTTCAAACACACACACGCAGAAACATTTGTTCTAGAATTTTTACTAAGAAATTGCTAGTGAGTTTCACAAACAGTCACAAAAGTAATGCAGTGAATTGTGAACGTTTTAAGAAAAAAAGAAAAAAAAAAAAAAAGAAATAGTATTTTTGAATGCACACTCCAATACTCTCTTTTACTTTAATAAGAAATTAAAACACAAACAGTTTAATACATTTTTTTGTAACAGAGTAAAAGTCTTTACTATCACTTTTGATCAATTATATAGTATATTTCCTTACAATAAGCCATTTAATTTATTCAGATCATAGGGCCTTGTGCTCATGTTTTATGAATGAGGCTCATACAGTGAACTGAAATAATTGGTATCTGCTGCTTTCTGAGAGAAAATCAATTTGCTAGAAAACAAGTGTCTTTCAACAACAATATTCCCAGGGATTTTTAGATGCCATGTCAAAATGTACTTTCGCAAACTCTCAGCACCTCATCGCATTTACCATGAGCAGCGTTCACGCTGTCTGTCAGCGGAGGGGCAATTCCCACACGCTAGTCAACTTTAACAAACTTCAAATGCACGCTCAGCCACGACTGCCAGGGTGAATTTGTAATTAAACCTGCTGGTTAACAGGAACACCTGCAATGAAGGAAAAGATTTGGAGGAGCGGCGGAGAGATAGCATATTCTAAATTTCATTAGAGATCAAGAGGACTACAGAGGGCTCGTACGAGCTTCTGAGGATGAAACACAAATTTGCATTCAGCGCAGCTCTCCGTTGGTGTCTTAGAGACAGCTTGCCCAAGTAGGAAACATAATGAAGTGCCTTCATATTGATGTTTTGACAAGGCAGAGAGAAACACAGCACACGTAGGGAACAAACATCCATGCTTGAAAACAAATAAATCAATGGTGCTGGCCTTCATCCAGTTGTTAGCTCAGCTTATCTTTGTGTCCAATCTGAATGGTGATGTGTATCATTTTTTACCAGCTTAATATACAAAGACAATTATGAACAAGCCATTTGTAGATTGATTTCCCTGGAAAATTTCCGATTTCAAAACACTGTTTGTTTGAGCATCCCAAAATGTCCTAACCTGCCCAACATAGCAACACTGACTCAACCAAAGGCTTGAGTTTAGGGCAGGACTGTGTTTGTCCAGGATCAGGAAACCTCAATGATGTGACGCTCATGTGTTCATTTATTCACAAATACAAAAAAAAATGCACTTTATACAATGACTGAAAAAAATGAATCAGTTTTAAATTTTGTAAACACTGAAAAATAGTTTGTAGGATTTACTTGATAACATCTTTGTAAGAATTTGCATTTAAAGTAAATTTTATTGCTCTGTACAATTTACCTGTTATTGTCGAGTAAAATCTACTTACCTAAGTTAAGTAAATTTAACAAAGAAAATAAGTAATTTTAGCTTGGCCAATAAAAGCTTTCTTAGTCAAAGCTTACTTGGCAATACTTTGATTTTACTCAGTTTATTAAATAATATAAGTAAATAATACAGTAGATATAATGTAGACACCGTATCTACATACATGCGGCACATACCCAAGCACAATTACGATAACATTCTATAAATCGTTTTTGAGTATGAATCTGTCATTTTCAGTAGAAAATGAACTTCAGATGTCATAAAATCGCAAGTTACTAAACTTAACACACAGTTGGAAAACAGCTTATCAGTTATTCATGCCCCAGTGCATGATGGGAACACCAGTGTCACAAATTGACTAGGTATTTAATTATATACCATTGATATTTATGCTTTAATTTCTATAAGCTTGAATTGAGTACTAATATAGAATATACTTTTTGTATTATTTCCTGACCTACTATGTAGAAATTATTTTTTTTGCTTCATCATATAATCTTTTTTTATCACTGCAACTCACCAAAATATTAATCATAAACATGATGTTTATGAATTAATAATTCATAATATTTTTTAAAAAATACTTTTTAATTTAATCTTTAATGCTCACCAAGGCACAATATATTTGATCAAAAATATAGTAATGTATTTTTAAGTTTGTAATGTCTTTTTAATAATGTATATTGTAATGTCTTTTTAATAATAATAATAATAATCTCTCTCTCTCTCTCTCTCTCTCTCTCTCTCTCTCTCTCTCTCTATATATATATATGTATATTTTTTTTTTTACATGATTCCACCACTTTTATATTTAATATCATTGGTTTATTTTTCTTAAAAATTGTAGAAAAGTTTGAAATCATATAAAATCAACATTAATAAAACATTAATTTCCAAGAACTTGGTACTTGTTTGTTTGTTTTTGTTTTTACAAATATTTTTTCTTGTTTTGCTTTTTTTTGTTTGTTTATTTAGAAAACTGTTTTTTTTTTTATTAGTAATATTTCACACCATTACAGTTTTACTGTATTTATGATCAAATAAATGCAGCCTTGGTGAGCATAAGAGACTTAATTAATTAATTAATTAATTAATTAAATTTAAAATTTCCTAACCCCAAAAAATCTTACTGACCCCAAACAGTACAAACAGTAGCCTTTTTTTTTTTGTACTGTAATTGTGTACACTCTGATACTGCATGCCACTATCCCCTTATTTATTTATTGGTGATACAAGCGGCACAGAAAAGACGTACTTCACCTTTAAGAATAACACAAGCACCTTTTAGTATTCCCCCAAATATACGGCACTGCGATTCGCTCCCTCCACACTTCCGTTTTCCTCTGCATAATGAACACGTTGCACTTTCACAGGAGCTGAAAAGCTTTTCTCGGCTGCATTGAGGAACTGTCACTAGGTGGAGACCTTAATCTAAAGATGCAGAAGGAAAAGAGAAACGGGGTGAACGATGCATAAACATCGACACAAAGCAAAGTCCTTGTATTTGACTATACCCTGATGGGAGGAGGGGATGCAACACCCCCTAACATCATCCCTCTACCTCATACGCACCTCAAAGCTGTACAAACAGTACAACCTACAGTTATTTGTTTTCCTACTGTATGTCCCTCCGAGGATACGGCCGGTGGATGGAAACGGCAACCCCATTATTACAGGACCGTGTCCTTTTTGCTGAACCTTGTGTTGTATGAAGTTTACACTTTGAGTTCTCATTAATAGAACTGCTGCTCTGCCACCACCCAGTTAGTCTGAATCGCAGTTGCTTGGCAACAGTGAAATATCTATCCCCTGTTCCTTTGCTCAACATGGCAACTTTTTGTGGATAATCAATGTGTTATGTGCAAGGCGAAACATTTGTGGCATGATTAGCAGGAAACGGTGACTCTTCCCGAAAATCCCAAGGTTATGACAAAGTTAATGGGCAATTTGCAAGCATTGTTTCTTTCCCATCAAGACATGCAGCGTCTATGGCGACCTCAGGAGAAACTAAAGAGTGTCTTTGTCATCACTATCTGTCAATTCTTGCTTTGTTTTCCAGCGAGACCTGAGCCTTTTGGTTACAGAGATAATGTGGCTCGTGGTTCACGTGTGTTTGCTAGGTGACAGACCTGTAAGCTTGCCGGAGTGACGGTGCCCCAGTTAAGCTCCCTAATAAAGCTTGACAGGCAGGCCTCTGCCCGGAATACTGATGCCAGCCGCCTGGCAAGCTGATGGACAGGCGCTCAGCGGTAGTGGCTTATGTTGGCATTACCCTTGCACCTGAATTTTAAACCTCTAACTAAGGGATCTAATGCCTCGGTGCCCGTCTGGCCCCGAACGGAAGCGAAACCTTCGCTTTACAACCCTCTACGGACACCTTAGCAACTGAATCACCATTGGCTAGTAAATTTTTTAGTTTACTCGCCAGACTGATACACTATACTACACTATACTACATAGTGTAACTTGGTAACCATTTATGAATGCATATTTGTCATCAGTGTTGGAGAAAGTTACTTTTAAAAGTAATGCATTACAATTTTGTGTTACTCTCGAAAAAGTAACTAATTACGTTACCCAGTTACTTTTTATGGAGAGTAATGAGTTACGTTACTTCTGGGTTACTGTCTAAATCTGGGCAGGGCAAATTTGTTTGTTTTAATATACAGTGGGTACGGAAAGTATTCAGACCCCCTTAAATTTTTCACTCTTTGTTGTATTGCAGCCATTTGCTAAAAATCATTTAAGTTCATTTTTTTCCCTTATTAATGTACACACAGCACCCCATATTGACAGAAAAACACAGAATTGTTGACATTTTTGCAGATTTATTAAAAAAGAAAAACTGAAATATCACATGGTCCTAAGTATTCAGACCCTTTACTGTGACACTCATATATTTAACTCAGGTGCTGTCTGTTTCTTCTGATCATCCTTGAGATGGTTCTACACCTTCATTTGAGTCCAGCTGTGTTTGATTAT
>JAHKKF010481056.1:0-10861 GCA_019740295.1 Labeo calbasu | reverse complement strand
AATATGAAGAATACAAATTATTTCAGGAAAAATAAATATATGCCATATGCAATTGATATATTTGTACATTATTCTTCTATTACATCATATTGATATTCATACTGGCATTTAATGGCACTGTTCAATGGGTAAATTAATTCATCAGAGTCAGAAATTCAACAAACACACACACACACGGTTAGGCTTTTATTTGTGCATATAACATGAATCGATCTATGGAAATTGTAGTGAATGCTTCTTCCGACGGAGTTCACAGGCTTTTGGCTGCTTTATTTTTTACTAACCACCAGATTTTCGACACTCTTGAAGCTTTGAATCTTTTCCCGAAACAGTCAGAGGAAAGTCTCGGTGCTTCACGAGGCTTCATTTGCCCGTCACTCCTGTCAACTGTTGAATGAATGAGTGTCACGTCCCGCTTGTTTACTTTGAACCGGAGGACGCTCCCACTTTTGAAAAAAACTAATATAGGATGTTACAGTCTCTGTGAGCTCATCCAGATCGGTGGCAGCAGCTTCAAAAACACTCCAATCAGTCCATTCGAAACAGGCTTGTAAAACCCGCTCTGTTTAATTGGTCCATATCTTTACAGTCTTCACTACAGGTTTAGCAGATTTAAGTTTTTGCCTGTAGGTTGGTGTAAGATGAACCAGGCAGTGATCAGAAAGTCCCAAAGCTGCCTGTGGGACAGAGTGATATGCATCCCTAATTACTGTGTAACAGTCGTCCAGTATATTACTGTCTCTGGTGGGACATGTAACATGTTGACTGTATTTTAGCAGTTCACGTGAGGGATTAGCTTTATTAAAGTCCCTGAGAATGATAATAACTGAGTCTGGGTGTTTTTGCTGTGTCTGCGATCTGATCGGCGAGTTTCTGTAAATCCAGGCTTACGTTCGTTTGTGGTGGAATGTATACACTTACGAGAATGAACGAGCAAAACTCTCGCGGCGAATAGAAGGCTTACAGTTAACGAAAAACGCTTCTAGATCGGAACAGCACATCTTCTTTAACACTGTTACACCTGTACACCACCTCTCATTGATGTAAAAGCACGCCGCCACGCGATTTCCCCATTAATTCTGCGTCGCGATCCGCTCTGAACAGCTGTTAGCCCGGCAGATGAAGCGCGCTGTCCGATGTGGTGTCATTCAGTCAGGTTTCCGTGAAACATAGAGTAGCAGAGTTTGAAAAATCCTTATTTGTCCGGGAGAGCAGGAGGAGTTCGTCCGTTTTGTTGGGTAGAGAGCGGAGATTCGCCAGATGTATGCTAGGCAGCGCCGTTCGATAATCCGCGCTGTCGAACCTTAACGAGGGCGCCGGCTCGCTTTCCCCGTCTGCGCATCCTGATGTGTTTGATCAGTGCCGCCGCTCCGCCAATTACAACGTTTAGCAAAACGTCCGAATAATCGAAAAAGGGTAGGATATTTCGGGGTGTAGGATAGGATATTTTTGAGATGTTCAGCTGTTCATCCCTAGTAAAACTGATTGTGTTTGAGAGACAAAAAACAGGAAAAACTAACAAAAACAGTACAAACACTGGAGAGCCAAGCACCATGGCTGCCATATGCGGCGCCATCTTGACACCAGCATTTATGTCATACGACACCAATATTTAATTTGCAAGCTAAAAACAATCTATATATAAATTTCAGAATGTCTTAGTATTTTGTTTGCTGTTCGTTTGCTTACTAACAACAAGATTTATCCACAAGTTTCCTACGCCCCATGAGGCCTTGCGTCAAAAGTGGGAGCGTCTTCCGGTTCAAAGTAAACAAGCGGGATGTGACACTCATTTATTCAACAGTTGACAGGAGTGACGGGCAAATGAAGCCTCGTGAAGCACCGAGACTTTTCCCTGACTGTTTCGGGAAAAGATTCAAAGCTTCGAGAGTGTCGAAAACAGCGCGATCTGGTGGTTAGTAAAAAATAAAGCAGCCAAAAGCCTGTGAACTCCGTTGGAAGAATCACTCACCACAATTTCCATAGATCGATTCACGTTATATGCACAAATAAAAGCCTAACCGTGTGTGTGTTGGTTTGTTGAATTTATGACTTTGATAAATTAATTTACCCATTGAACAGTGCCACTGAATGCCAGTACGAATATCAATATGATGTAATAGAAGAATAATGCACGTATATCAACTGCATATGGCATATATTTAATTTTCATGAAATAATGTGTATTCTTCATATTTCTTAATAGACTGGGTATTTAAAATGTAATTATTAAATAGGTCATAATGAAAATGTACTGGCAAAGTAAGATCTGGGGGTGAACATTAGGACACGCAAAGTGAATCACGCATATGACTGCCATATGTTGTCCATAAGACCGTAATGACATCTCTCATAATGGTGTGCATCTTTACAAAGTAAACGGTCTAAAAAACACTTAACCTCTTAGCTAATTAGCACACAAAATACCATTGGTATACTAAGTCCGCTGCCTCACCGGAAGTTGTACCCACGTTCTTTTTTTACAGTAGCGCCCCCCGGAAACTTGTGGATTTACCTGTATGATTTGGAGAACTGCACAGAATTGATAGTATCGACTTCAAAGCCCAGCACCTAGCAGTGACACACAAGTTAAACATGTTATACATGCTGACATGCATCGTAGAGGTGAAACTCCCGTTAGATTTATTTTGTAAGGGCTCGCGAAGCAGATTTATTATTGTAAAGATTTTGGATGCAGCTTGTAAAGCAGTCGGGTGTGCTTTGCATCACAACTAACATTACGTTACACATGTAAATGACGCTGCAGGCATCTATGCACTGCAAAAGCTACTTAATCTTACCTGTAATGGAAAAAATGCAGATTCATTTCCCACATATCCTCTCACAACATGACTCTGAACTGACAGAACTCTGCAGTCCATGCAACGCGTGCTTAAAGCAAAACACAACTATAGTTATATAGTCTATTTTAATGTTCTTATTAAAATGTCACACCAGGCATAAAAGATAGCGATCAGTCGTGGAACATAAAGTGAAAACACACTTGACAGACTGCAGCTTTTTTTTTTTCTTTTTCTTTTCTTTATTTTTTTTTTTTTACTTTGTCTCACACAGTTTTGTCATAGAATATAAACTGGATAAAGTATTTCAATACAATAATTTCTATAATTAATTCAGTTTGTCAAACCTTCTGGCAAGGAGATAAAATCAATCCATTTAAACAGTTTACCCTGCTTATCACTTCACCAATATGCCAGTGGGCAGACCACTGAGTCAATGAAGAAGTTTGTGCTGATGTGTTTTGTTTAGTCTGTCTGATGTTTTATCTTTATTATGTCATAAAGACAAGGAAGTACAATGTAGCTTGGTTTCAATAAAAGCTGTTTTTGGACAAATGAGGACATTTTCCATTCTGAAACTTCCAACACATTTGTGTAGACTAGTGACCTTTAATATGTTAAAAGATAAAGGCAAGTTTGATTTCTCATGACCTCTTTAAGTGCTTAAAGTGTGTAAGGAGACTGACTCTTTTAATAATGAAAATGTCTTATCTAACTCTTTTCCTTTGCTTCCTATTATTTATTAGCAACATTTTCAAGAGCCTATTGATTTAGAAATGGATTTTGTGAGTTCCAGAACAAGACTGTTCTCACTATCTGTGGTAAGTTGTTAGATCCACTAGGGGGCACTGACGGAGTGGTGATATCTGACTCTGAATCAATATTTTTGAATCAGTAATCTTGCCATGTTTAATTTAATATTGAAATAACAAAATTAAAGTAAAAATCAAATACAAACTTACAAATAACCTGCTTGCATTTTTGAGTAATTTTAAATAATGCAGAAATCTCTCATACTATTTTATACTTAATATTGACCAGTCTGTGTATTGCAACCCAGCTCTCTCTTTACAGTTTCTGTCAGATTTACATTTGACTATTCCAGTAGATATATAATGCTCTGAATGCAGGGTGATTTATTGTGTTCATTCACATATTTGTTAATATTTGTTTCAATTGAAATTTCTTTGTGTTCATTTATTATTATTATTATTATTATTATTATTATTATTATTATTATTTATTATTATTATTATTATTATTATTATTATTATTATTGTTGTTGTTGTTGTTGTTGTTAATTTAATATTATGCTTCTTTAAAGAGTTCTTTTAATACTGTTTTCTGCCTTCATATTTGTTCTTGACAAAAGTTTGTCAACATTTTGGACCCAGGGAACTATTAATATGTGACCCTGGACCACAAAACCAGTCATAAGTAGCATGGGTATATTTGTAGTAATAGCCAAAAATACACTATGGGTCAAAATGATTGATTTTTCTTTCATGCCAAAATCATTATGATAATAAGTAAAGTAAAATGCTCCATGAAGATGTTCCATTAAAGGCGAATTTCTCAATATTTTGACTTTTTTTGCACATTCTAGATTTTCAAATAGCTGTATCTTGGCCAAATATTGCTCTACACTAACAAACCATACATCAGTGGAATGCTATTTATCATCTCAGTTTCAAAAAATTGACACTTATGACTGGGTTTGTGGTACAGGGTCACATGTAAAGATGCTAGATTCCCCTTCAGGTACTCGAGCTGCGTCGAAACGCTAGGGGAACGCCTCCACCGTGACCACGCTCTGAAACACGTGTGCATACAGTCCAAAGGAGAAGCGAGACGTCACGGGCGGGGTGACGTAGAGACCAGAAAGCGTAAAAGCATGTGCAGTGCATGCAGCCGGCAGCTTCTGTCTTTCAGCAAGCACTCTGTGTGTGTCACTCTCTTTTTTGTGCCAGTTTGCACAACTTTTGTTTGAGAGTGTCACTATGTCCTACAAAGCGTTCTTACGAATATAAGCAGCGGCATTTTAGACTGTGTGTTCCTCTCTGCCTGCGTTATTTCGGGTGGCGATACACACAATCTATTTGTTGTCTGTTTGGGAGCGAGGCATGGGAGTCAGTTCTCGAGGGAGCTGACTGCCCGCGTTTCTCCCTAGATCTAGCTCTCTTTCTCTGGGTCGGAAGCCCGCGCTGCGGTCCTTCTCCCTTTGAGTGAGAGCTCGCGGCGAAGCGGGCTGCGTCAGCTCTTGAGGGAGCGGACTGCCCGCACTCTCGCTGCGCACGCTCTTCGAGGCTGTGTTTATTCATAAATGTGTCATACTTATGTCGCAAACTACGTGTATTTTGAATGTTTAGCTCTTCTCCCAATGTCATTTAATTCTGAGAAATTAAATTTATTTACTGCACTCTCACCCTGTACTTTCACTAAGTGTGTGGATGCTGCTGTGCCTCACCTGTGACTCCCAGGGCATCTGCATACTGAACCTACTGACATTTTGTCGGTATTAGCTCATTCTGAGCACTGGCGGTTCGGCATTGAGATGTCGTCCTCGCCCATATGAAAGAACTGGGGTTGCAACTGAACACAGAGAAAAGTGTGCCTTCTCCATTACAGAGAACCACTTATCTAAGCGTGGTGTGGGATCGACCATGATGCAGGCATGTCTTTCACCTGCTCAGATCGAGTCATCCTTGCGGCATTCAAGAGAGTGAAAGTAGGCCGGTCACTCACTGTGAAGCAGTTTCAACAGCTGCTGGCTCTGACGGCATCTGCGTCCAACGTGATACCTTTTGGCCTGCTGTACATGAGACCCCTGCAGTGGTGGCTCAAGACCAAGGGGTTCTCCCCAAAGGGAAACCTACTTTGCATGATCAAGGTCACACGGCGATGCCTACATGCTTTGGACATGTGGAGGAGACCTTGGTTCTTGTCTCAGGGCCCGGTGCTGGGAGCTCCTTGTCGCCACGTAACGCTAGCGACAGACGCGTCCCTCACCGACTGGGAAGAGGTCATGAATGGCCACCCCGCAACTGCCTGGAGATGCTGGCCGTGTTTCAGGTTCTGAAGCACTTTCACCCAGACCTATGAGGCATCATGTGTAAGGAGAATCCTACTCCTATGGATCCAGCACTTCTGAGGGCAGGCCCTTTTGGGGAAGGGCGGGGTCCACCGCATTCCATGGTGCCCTCGGGAGATTAGCCTGCCAACCCTGCCGGTGCTCCAGGGTGCAACGGTCTCCAGCGAGCCCACACCTCAGTCTCTTCCGCCCGGAAACATAGCGAAGCTGGGGAGCTCGCCACCTCTGCGAGGGTCTCTACAGCAGCTAGTTCGACCGCCTCCTGCCAGTCATTCGTTACAGGACAACAGATAGCAGCTCAAACAATACCAGAGGTCAGTCTCGAGAGACTGGTTTCCTTAGTAGATTATTTGGCAGCGTGGAAACAACTGCCAAATGTATCTGCTTGGGTCCTGCGCAATGTAGAGCGAGGCTATCGCATCCAATTCGGCGCTCCGCCGCCACCTTTCAACAGGGTCTTTCCCACTCTGGTGGGCCCCGAGCAGGGTCTGGTAATGGAACAGGAAGTAGACACACTCTTAAGGAAGGAGGCCATCAACGTGGTCCCTCCTCACAACAGGGAGTCTGGGTTCTACAGCCGGTACTTCATTGTTCCGAAGAAGGATGGGGAGGTTGCGTTCAGATCTGAAGAACACATACCTCCACATGTCCATCCTTCAACACAGGAAGTTCCTGATGTACGCTTTGGGGGCGAAGCGTACCAGTGTCGGGTTCTTCCGTCCGGCCTTGCACTCTCACCCCGCACTTTCAAGTGTGTGGATGCTGCTCTGGCTCCTCTGGACTCCAGGGCATCTGCATAGTGATTTATATCAACGATTGTTGATGTTAGATCATTTCAGAGCATTGGGGGTTCGGCATCGAGATGTCGTTCTCGCTCATATGAAAGTGTTGGGGTTGAGACTGAACGCCAAGAAAAGTGTGCTTTCTCCATTACAGAGAACCACTTAACCCTTTTCGCATAATCAAGGTCACGCGGCGATGCCTACGTGCCTTGGACATGTGGAGGAAGCCTTGGTTCCTGTCTCAGGGCTGGGTGCAGTTCATGTCCTTGGGCATCCCAACATGGGGGCAGACATCCTGTCGAGGCAGGGGCTGAGGCCCGGGGAATGGATGCTTCACCCCTGAGGTGGTGAAACAGATTTGGAGAGTGTTTGGCCAGACTCAGGTGGACTTCTTTGCGACTCAGGAGACATCGCAATGTCCCCTCTGGTTGTCTCTGACTCATCCAGCTCCCCTGGGGATGTCATGGTACAGGCATGGCTGAGGCTTCGTCTGTACTCCTTTCCCCCGATCGCTCAGTTCCCGGGAGTTCTGGAGAGAGTATGGTCCTCTGACCTAATTCCCTTCTCGACGGCTGTCCATGGGAGATTCCCGTCAGGAGGGATCTCCTCTCTCAGGCAGGGGGGCACCATTCTCCACCCTCGCCCGGAGCTGTGGAAGTTGCTCATAGCTTCCGTTCTTTCAATCGAGGTTGTTGAGACCATTCTCCAATCCAGAGCTCCCTCTATGAGGAAACTGTACGCCCTGAAGTGGAGACTCTTCACTTCATGGTGCGGACACCACCAGCAGGACCCAGTTTACTGCCCAGTTGGTACAGTGCTGCAGTTTCTGCAGGTTCGGTTCTCCACAGGGTTAGCCCACTCCACCCTGAAGGTCTACGTGTCGGCTATTTCAGCCTACTAAGCCCCTCAGGGTGGCCCCTCAGTGGGTAGGAACCCCCTCGTTACACGTTTCCTCCACGGTGCACTGAGGCTGAGGCCTCCAGCCAGGTGTAGCTTTGCTAAGTGTATTCGGGATGCTATTCCATAGCCTCGAGTCAAGGCTCCCAATGCTGCGGAATGTCCACCCCTTTGACTTTAAGGTTCTTACCTGGATTTGTGCTACTCCTGGCTCTGTTTCTCTCGCCCTAGCTGTGCTCTTCAACACTAGGTAGGGATTTGAAGTCTGGTGGCCTGGACATCTCGTTCCCCTAGTGTTTAGACGCAGCTCGAGTTCCTGAAGCGATTACATATGTAACCATGGTTCCCAGAGGGAACGAGACGCTGCGTCTCAGGCCATACTTCCGGCATCCCTGCAGCGCTTGCTTCTCTATTGCTTCTTCTATTCCGGCTGCACACACCGCATGTGCTTTTAAGCTTCCTGGTCTCTACGTCACCCCGCCCGTGACGACTGTATGCATATGTGTTTCAGAGCATGGTCGCGCTGGAGGCATACCCCTAGTGTTTCAAGGCAGCGTCTCGTTCCCTCGAGGAACCATGGTTACATACGTAACCTGGGACGTTTTATGTATCTTTAACCATAATTACATTATATTTTGCTTAACAAGTGCTGATGTACTTTTTTGGATTTACTGTAACTATATAATTGTTGGACAGAAAGATATTTATATTCATTAATGATAGTTTTATTCCTTTATTAACCAAATTAGTAAAAGTGCTATATAGCCATACATCATATTTAGAAAAGCATGTAACAATATATTATTATTTACAAAAATTCAAGACCAGTGTTTGAAGGTGTTGTGTACTGACATTAATATGTGCACATAAATATATAAACATAAAATAAAATATTGTGTTAATCATATGCTACATACATTTATACAATTATACAGCATGAGTGTTATGTGACTTCCAGTTGAATTATTACCCAAATTAAGGTACACAGGTAATGAGCAGTAACATATCAAAATATATTAGATAAAAGCTTTAGGATTAACTTACAATTAAAAACAAAAGGAACAAAATCATATTTGTCCATACATCGAGTTGTATCTCTCAAAGTACTGATTGTTTTGAGTCTGTATCCTTCCTCTGGTCGGTGCCTGTGACTGAAGTGAAATGAGAAAGTAAACTTAAAATTACTTCCTGATAAAAAAACATTATATTAATGAAATGAATACTTAATTGATATTGAAGTTATTCATGCAAAAGGAAAAACTCACAAAGTCTTGTCCCATTTCTCTCTGACTCTGTTTGTTGTGATTACATCTCCTTTAAATAAAACATATCACATATTGTTTTCTACTTTTTATGTTTGAAAATATGCTGTTCTCACATTTGTCAAATGTTTAGTAATACTAAATCAAATATTAATAAGCTTTGGTTTTCTAATATTATAACTTGTATCTTTGATTTGTTTAAAAATGGACAAATATAATGCAATAAAGCTGAAGAATTAAATATATTATTTTTAATTCTCCTGTCATGCATACTCATGCATACTTAATTAAAACAAAGGAAACATAAAATCAATAATCAATTTAATCTTTTTTTCTTGTGTTAATGTCTCTCACCTGTGAATGCAGATGCTGATGGTGATGATCACACAGATCATAATGACTCCAGAACACGAGATGATGATGATGGCATACAATGGCACTTGATTGATCAATGTTGATTTGGTTGTGTTTTCTAAAAGACACATATCAGTCAACCAGCATGCTAGTTAATAGTCACTAGTTACAAACATACAGTTCTTCTTTAATATATTAATAATCTTTTACAGTAAATGCAATCATGTAATGACCTGTTATAGTTAATGTCCATCTTATTGCTGCTGGGTAACAGGTGTAGTTTCCTTCATCAGATGCTTGTATTTGATGTATTGTTAATTCTCTTGGAGCTGCTGAGTCGATGTGAATCCTGTTTGAGCTGAAGTTACTTACTAAAGTTTTGTTACTGTAAGAGTCATGCCTAAACATAACAGAGTTATTGATTTTCCATGTGAAATCATCATCAAACTGGGTTTTGTTGCAGTGAAGTGTGACTGTTTCCCCCAGAAACACTGTTTTGTTGATGTGCTGCCGAATCCTTTGCTCTTGATTGGATTTGGAGTAATCTGATGAAAAGACACAGAAAATCACAATCACTGCAGGTTTGCAGCAACTGCATCAGGCAGTAAAACATTCATGTGTATGTACACGTGCAAAAGCTCTAGAGACACATCTGTTGCTCATGTCCTTAGCCATGGCTAGCAGATGCAAGAAGAACACACGACAGAAAACCAAACTTACAATGACAAAAACATTGTTACAAATACAGCATACCTGCATTGGTCAGTAAAGTTATGATGACACACAAGTTCAGATGCAGGATCCTGTTTTGAAAAACCTCCATGACAGCATAAGGTCTTACTCTCCCTTCAACATTTCAAGCACTTCTGATCAACTGAGTTTGCAGACAGGAACGAGGGGAAGTGGTTACATGAGAGTGGGACACCACCAAGAACCACTGAGCTCAGAGAGCAACCTGATAATCAGAGTGTGAAACAGCTTAAGATACTGATTATTACAGCTACTCTTTGAACAGGACACATAATATCTGCAGCAGGTTCTACCTGTTTTTTAATTAGTTATATTGCTAAGATATACACTGTAGTGGATAAATAATATGTTTTTTTTTTTTTAAATCACAATCAAGATTTTAAGTTGCAATATGCATAAGCATATTCGATAGAACTTACAACTGTTCACCATTTTTATTCACCACAGTTTTCCCATAATTTTTACAAATTGTCTGCATTTATTATCTAATTTTAAATGGTCCTGTGGTGTGATAAACTGTTATCTTTTTTTTAATTATTATTATATATATACATTCCATGTAGTCTCTACAAAGTTATAAAATCTGCATATAATAATAATAATAATGACCTTTGAAAGCATGATATGTCAACGCCTTGAGATTAGTTAATATAATCTTGTAATTTTTTATTGCTATATTTTTAAGTTCTAATATAGTAAAATTGTTTTACAGTATGGCATGAGTGGCACAAAAAAACATTCATGTGCATACTTAATGAATTACATTTACTAATTGTCAAGACTAATATTTATTTAAATGCAGATAGTAGTGCACATTTAAACAGCTTCTTTGATGAGTTGTGAGACAAGCCTCATAACCCACACACTTCCTGTATTCTAGGACCTCTGTACCGTAGAAAACATTTGTGGACCGATGCTAACACA
>JAHKKF010481054.1:0-15068 GCA_019740295.1 Labeo calbasu | reverse complement strand
TTTTTGGCTATTGCTACAAATATACCCATGCTACTTACTGGTTTTGTGGTCCAGGGTCACATTTAGTTGTTTCAGTTCAGGAAGAATATTTGTGCTTATTGGTAATCATCTGGTAATCCGGTCCAACATATGTAATCTAAAATTCATATTTTAAAATATTATGGACTTTACTCTATTGCGTCCATCTTTTTGATGCACACTTACTGCCTGTAATGTTTAATGGAGACCTGTTATAAACTGTTTGCGGAATGAAAATATGCACCTGACTTGCAGTTCATAAAATTTACGGAATATAGAATATAACTTTAAAATGTAAGTTATGCACTGAAGAAAGCATCTCTCATGAGCAATAAATGGTGTAAGCACTCTGTCAGCACCTGACGTGACAGCCAGCCAACATTAAAGTCTACTTTATTAGCCTCTTTGAAACATTTTAAATGGCTCCCATGCTGGGGACAACTTGGGTCATGCAGTTATTTATTTCTTTATTTTTTTCTGTGTTTTATGTGCTGAAGGTGACATTACTGACAAAGGTTCTTTTTAGTGCTTTTTATTAGATTTAAACATTTTGAAGCATGCAAAAGGCTACGCTGAGACTTTGTCATTTTTGTGACTCAAACTGAAAGATCTGAATTTGTGGAAATTCTATTAAAATATCTGTCTCAAAACTCTGATACTTGAGTGAGAACCAAACTGTAATACTGGCAAGTTGTGTGGTTAAAAAAATAAAGCACAGCACCGTTTTAATGATTCCAATATTCATGTTTATGTGGCTGAGCGAAATTAATTTAGATTTTGAGTACTTTGTATATATTGGCTGGTCTGATAACAGACTCACCCAGCACAACTATTTAGTCTGGGTTATTACAGGACATATGTGGGGCGTGAAATTTTGGCTTTCCGTTTGCATACGTGAACTGCCTGTGACCTCTGGTGTTATTTAGAACAGTGTTATGTGCATTCACACAGTCCTGTGCTTGGCATATGAATGGACACTGAGTTTTAAACACTAGAATGCAATGGGCTGTGTTGTACAGATACAAACCACCTTCCTCTCTTGACTCTGTTTTTCCATTGTTGCACACTAGTGTAGTAACCATGACCCAGTTTCCACTCCCTCTTGAGCACACGTGATAGAGATGTGGGTAATTTGGAAATCACAGATTAGAGGACAGAAAGGGTGAATTGGGAAGTGAGAAATAAGCACGCTGGGATATTGGCTGCATTTTAAAACCGCAATGCTGTGGTTGGTCTCAAGACACAAGAATAGTGTTCACACACGATGCGCTTTGAAGTGAACTCAATTCGTATCGCAGTTCAGATCATGCATGCGTATCTGCAACAGTGTTGAGTAAAAATGATACTTTGTGAATTTTGCATCATTTTACACCCTTGACTTGAATCATTTATGATGTATTTATAACAAGCTGCCTATGACAGCTGTCTGAGTAATGAATGTTTAATGGGGTTTGCATCACAGACTGTAAAATGCTGAAATCACACGCATGTTACAGTGGTGTTGTGTTTTTGTTGTGTGTTTTTGTTTTTTTTTGTTTTTTTTGTTTTTTTAGACAAACTTTATACATAAACAAAGGTCAGAGTTATTACTAGTGCTGCTTTATAACCTTTTCGCACTTCCGGGTTTAGCAGCGTAAAGGGCATATACAGCCATCATGTGAGGTCATAGCGAATGTCATTGTTGTTTTCCCATAATGTAAGCTTTCATGAATTTCCAAATGGGAATAAATAGACATTGATTATGCTATTTAGCAGATAGAAAGATGAACCTATGACCGTACATACTGCACATGCACCTGTAATTGTGGTTGCTTGTTTTTCCTCATTACCTTTGCAGCTACTTCCTCAGCAGCACTTATGTAAAGGGGTAAAAATTAAAGTTAAACAACACAGTGAGTTCTGCTCAAGACTGCTAAACGCTTGTAAAAAAAAATCTTTAATATTTGGCCATTTCTTTGACACAAATGCTACAGCCACTGTAATTTCTTGAATATGTGAATTAGGGCTACCCCCTAATCGACTAACCGTTAGTTAATGAGAAGAGGCTTGATTGGCCGAAATTTTAATAGTCTCTTAGTTAGAGGGAAAAAAAAAGTCACAGGAAGTGGCGAAGTCAGGCAGCCCGTGACAGACAGATCGTTAACTGCAGGTCTGTGTGGTAATATAGTACATTGGGCAGGACATCCAAACGCTCACCTATCATTGGTCAACCTCAAATGTGGCTTTTCAGCTGAAAGATGTATGTAGTATCAACTTTACAGGTCTGCTCAATTTGATGTTAACCTAGAAAAATGTGTGCTATTAAAGTATCTGTGCAAAGTGTTGAAGCTGAATAGTAATGCTCTCACTGCATGACAGATGAAGGCACCAGTGCAGTCACTTGCTCTTAAAATACTCTCTAATTGTTGAACATATAGATAAAATGAATACATCTTTCGGATCTATAAAGATCCTGCGTTTATTTGTGTGCATTCAGAATAACAACAAAACCTCGCGCTTTGTAAAATAATGAAAGCAAACAGGACGCGCTTTCTGCTGTCTCGGTCTCTGTGAACTTGAGCGCATTACTTGCCTTACAGACATGAACGATGCATCTATTGAGAGTGAAATGTCCACTTTTAAATGAACCAATTCAAATAGAAAACTATATTCCAAGATATGTGATCTTTCCCAAGTATTCCAATATGCAAATATTTTCATAACATGAGCCCCTTAAGATAAAGAAAGTTATCAACATAGCTGATGTTCAAAATAGTTAGCAAGTTCTGCTTTTACATTTTGTATATCTGTGTATATCTGGTATATCATTGTTTGTCCTTGAATTGTTTCTTCTCTCCTTGAATGATGAATGCATATTATTAAAAGTTGCTGATTTAGACAATCTTTGCATGCGGGCACACAATGCACGTGTTTGCAGTCGGCTGTAGTTTGTGCGGTGTGTTCAAGTGCAGCTTTTTGGTCCAGACGCTGCCAATGCGAGGCGACAACACCGACAGCTTTTGGTGCCGCTAGTTCTTTGAAGTCGGCTTGGTGTGTCCTCAGTCCTTAGGCTATGAAGGCAATTAAAGCCTCATTATTATAATTGATATATTTTATTAAAGGGGTGCTATTATGTTTTGTCACCTTTTGAACCTTAGTCAATGTGTGGTGTGTATCTTTGGGCTTAAAAAAGATCTACAAAGTCGGAGCCGTAACGTGTCGCAGACGTGTGCGGTGTGTGTTAAGAGATTTATTCATCATACAGCGTAGATCGCTTCACTTATAACGCAAGTGTTTTTTACTTGCACTAGAATAGACTGGGCTAATCAGTAATGATGTTCTTTGATGTTAGGCTGCTTTTAGCCTTATGCTAGAGCTGGTTTCGGGTAGTTAAACTATGTAAAAGTATGTAAATGATTAAATACATTAGCACAATAATATCATGTATTGGCGATCTCGCAGGCTGGTGATAGGACCCAACACTACTGTAGTGTATTATTTACTCACCCTCCATGCATCCTAGGTGTATATGACTTCTTTCAGACGAATGCAATCGGAGTTGTATTAATTTATCCTGGCACTCCCAAGCTTTAGAACGGCATAGATGAATGTTTCTCCTCATCAGTCCAAAACAAGTCCAATAATATGAATTCATCCGTAATACGAAGTGCCTCACACAGCTCCAGGGGGTTAATAAAGGCCTCCTGTAGTGAATTGATGCGTTTTTGTAAGAAAAATATCCATATTTAAAACATAAGAATCACCTTAATCTAGCTTACGCTAACAGTTGTACACGGAACTTGCTTTTTTGACAAGGGGCGTGACAGTACTGAAACACCTAAGCGGTTCGCCAATCGCAACGCAGTGGGACAGCTAACCAATCACAACAAATTTTGTTTTTCGGAAGGCGGGCCGTCATTAAACCCGTAACTAACCGAGCCATATGTGCCAGGCTGGGAGAAATGTTGTAATAATGTAAATTATGTTAAAAAAAAAATGTGTTTTTCGAACCACCAAGCATGAAAGCATGTTCTAGTACACCCCAAAACAACATCAAGACTTTGTAAAAGAGCATAATAGGACCCCTTTAATAAACATGTGACTAATAGTCGACGAATGCTTTAAAATGAACAACGACCAGAAAAATCTTTAGTCGAGGGCAGCCCTAATGTGGACATCAAAATGTGTAAACTCATAGTGAGGGTATGAGCTTGTATTTTGAAATTGTGATGAACAGTTAACATATTGAGAGAGATACTGATGAAGGGTAATATGCAGGGATGTAACCTGCACACATGTAAATAAAGTGCATATATTAAACCTGTTTTGCATATATTTATTTGACGGAATCGTAGCGTTTATGAATTCACAGTAGCATTATGCTTTTAATTTTTAAATGGGTTTAATATATCATGCAGCAATGGAAAAGTCTAATAATGTGTTTCTCATGTGTGAAATGTGCCACTTCCGGTATTTTGCTGGTTGCTCGACACAGGCACAGTGCCTCTGTAGCAGGAAACCCTCTCTGACAGATGCTTTTGTTGTGTTGTGACAGGCGGTGAACTGTAAGGGCCAGCACAGCATCTCCTACACGCTGTCCAGAAACCAGACGGTGGTGGTGGAGTACAGCCATGACAAAGACACAGACATGTTCCAGGTACTGTTCTGCAAAAGCAAAAAAAAAAAACACTTTACTCTGAGCGTAAATTCAGTTTCTGCCTGTTGACTGCACGCAGGCACTTTTCTTTCTCTACAACTTTTATGTGTGCTATACTCTGAGGTCTAAACTCCACCACAGCTGATCAAGATCTGTGATATGGGACACAGTTTAATAGCTCCCCCAGTCACATGCTCAGATGCAGTGTTGTGTATATGTTATACTGGTTCTGGTCTGCTCATGAGGGAAAGAGTCAGATGGATTGTAGCAAATGGGAAGAAAAGCAAAAACAGGAACCAGCAACAAGCCTATCTATAAAAAGGAAATAAAGTGGACACTGCTGCGTCTTTATTTCAGTACATGTATTTATAAACAGGATTTAGTGCAGTGAGCACCTCTCTATTCTTGGGAATTTCCACCCCACTTTTAAAACTAAAATAGGCTCTTCAAACAAGTCCCGGCACATGCGTGACTGTTTTTCATCCTGTTTACTATCGAGACAAAATAGTGTAGGGACAGTAGCTGTCAATCTGCTCCAAACTATACAAAACATTTGTTTTGTGTGCTTCAGAATATTCTGTCATGATCTGGAATACAACTTATTAGATGGTTGCTGCAAATGAGCATGTATCTTGATTTTATTTATTTTTGCATGTTAGATCGGTCGATCAACGGAGGGCCCAATTGACTTTGTGGTGACTGACACTGTGTCAGGCGGAGGGGAGAGTGAGGACACGCCCATCACTCAAAGCACCATCTCCCGCTTTGCCTGCCGGGTGGTGTGTGAACGTAACCCGCCCTACACCGCACGTATCTACGCTGCTGGCTTTGATTCTTCCAAGAATATATTTCTCGGAGTAAGTGTGTTTTCTTGCCCGGCCTTGAAATGGAATTGTCTGTGGGATGCATTTCTCATCAGAGTTGCAAGAAACTTTTATTTATATATGTACTTGTGTATGTGCTGCTGGGGAAGTATCCACTTCTGCTGATCTAGTGGAACTGATCTAAACTTACCTGGTAAATATAGGTGTGTCCCGCTAACTGGAATGAGTCACCCGTGTGTATCTAAAAAGAGAGTGCAGCGCACTCATTTTTGTTTATGTATAGTAATTAAGTCTCTCTGTAGGAGAAAGCGGCCAAATGGAAGAATCCAGATGGTCACATGGACGGGCTGACGACCAATGGTGTGCTAGTCATGCACCCGCGGGGCGGGTTCACAGAGGAGTCCAAGCCTGGTGTGTGGAGGGAGATATCAGTGTGTGGAGATGTTTACACACTGAGAGAAACACGGTCTGCGCAAACGCGAGGCAAACTGGTTAGTATTTCAACTGCATCTGCTCACTTTAGTTCACATTTAAGCAGTTGCAGAATCCATCTAGACTTGATTATCTGAAATGCAGATCAGAATTAGGGGTCCAGACCAGGGTCAAGGAGTAAGGATGGCCCTTAAAGGGTTAGTGCACAAAAAAAATGAAAATTGACCCATGATTTATTCTCCCTCAAGCCACCCTAGGTGTATGACTTTCTTCTTTCAGGTGAATACAATCAGAGTTATATTAAATGTCCTGGCTCTTCCAAGCTTTATAATGGCAGTGAATAGCTGCTGAGACTTTTGAAGACCAAAAAAAGTGCATCCATCTATCATAAAAAGTGCTCCTTACAGCTCCAGGGGTTAATAAAGGCCTTCTAAAGTGAAATAATGATGCGTAAGAAAAATATCCGTATTTAAAACTTTATAAGCGTATAAGCTTCTGCACTACTTATTTTTTATTTTATTTTTTATTTTTTTTTACTTCAATATCTCCACCCCCCCACTTTATTATTTATATATATATATTATTTTTATTTATTTATTTTAATATAACTTGGATTGTATTCAACTGAAAGAAGAAAGTCGTATACACCTAGGATGGCTTGAGGGTAAATAAATCATGGGGTAATAGGAAACATTACATTACCTTTATTTATATAATATAATATTTTTATATAATATTTATATATATATGTATGTGTGTGTGTGTGTGTGTGTGTGTATGTGTAATGTTTCCCAACATTTTATTTTATTTTTAAGGAACCAAAGCAGTTAAGTTTGGTTATTTAGAGCTGTGCTATACAAGCCATACAGTATGTTTGGGTATTTGAACTTCTAGCTCCTCCTGGAGGACAAATGTGTTTCTGCATTCATTGTTTCCATACCACCTGTTTCAGTACCACAACTGTTTTTCTAATGAACACGCTGCTAAAAGTAAATATGTACATAATTATGTACAAATAATAAAATACAATAATGCATACAAATATCCATGAGGTTTCTCAATTACACGAAAGTTCACGGTATCAGAAATTTAAAAAAAAAATTTTTTTTAAATCATCCATCCATGAAACTGCTTGTCCTCTGTAGATTGTGGGGAGCTATGGACAATTTAGTATCTCCAGTTCAATTATGCATGTTTTGAGGATTGTGCGGGAAACTGGAGGACCCTGATGAAACCCACACAGACACAGAAATCACAAATAGTGGACTAGTCCCAGTTCTCAAGTCATTCTGTGTATTTTTTTTGCTGCATGAAAGAGGGCCGGGAAGATTCAGTTCAACAGAGCAAAGGTGGAGAAGTGCTGACGCTGTCTATGGCAGGCTTGAGAAATTAAACAGCGTTTCACTAAATTGCTCTGCATGTCTTAAGTGTATAAAACTGCTCAAGAGAGGGACACAATGTGGGTGTGAGCGAATGAGTTAATCGGCCGTTTCAGTTTCAATACCTTTCCAGCATAAACAGAAGAGATTACTGAAAGTTTATATTACAGCTGCCGATAGGCTAGAACCACTCCCAGTATTGTGAAAAGCAAAAAATAAGTGACCCATTGCCAGCAAAAACACAGTAACACGCAATGTTTGTATTTACACTGGTTATAGTCAGGTGAACAACATGCAGTAGCACTATATCACCGTTCACTTAAAGTTTGTTGAAACATGCAGCCGTTTCATAAAGGATCCAGTTTCCCTGGTTAAGAACTGGCTGATAATAGGCTCTAGTGTTGTCACGATACCAAAAATTTTTACTTCAATACGATACCTGACTAAAATATCACGATACAACTAATGAACCGTTACCGTTTTAATTTATCAAAAAGCATGTGTAATTAATTGAAATCATGAAACTTGCAGAATCTAACAGCAATTTATTAAAAGTTAAACAGAAATTACATGTTTTTAAGGCCCTATGAAATACATTTTATTATTTTTCTCTAATTTAGTTTTGTTTGTGAATCTGTTTCCCATTAATTTTCTTTATTCTATTTTAATCGTTTCATTACATTTTAATAATCAAAAGCATGTCTAATGAATTAATAAAGGTTAATTAAAGAATTAACTTATTAAATGCTATTTATTTATTTTTTCAGAAATACTGTTGTGTATTTACAGTTTTCTGGTAAATAATTCTGGTAATTTTTTTTTTTTTTTTTTTTTTTGGTGAATATTTCTTAAACATTATTTTAATAATATTTTTATTATTAGTAGTAGTACTATCTTACATTAAGTAATATATTAATACATTTCTAGCTGTCAAATTAAACCAAACTTTTATTTTAATGGGTTGCTGTGAAGACCTTTAGGATCTTCATTATGTGATGATAGTTTTCCACAAAAGAAACAGTAAAATGCTCATGAAGTGACTCTCAGAGCAGTTCTATTGTTCACTTGTTCATGTTCTCATATATTGAGGCCGCAGAGGCTGAAAACACTGCGAGCGTCACGTGTGTGTGTGTAGTATGTGTGTAGTAAACAAAACTGCGCGTCTGCGCCACTCACTAACATAGACATACAAAAATGCGGCCCTTATTAAAACACATTCTTAAAGTACCGGTACTAATAAAATGCAGAATCGTACCGTTTTTTTTAAAAGCAGGGTATCCCTATAATTTTAAGGTACCGTTATATTGTGCAACACTAATAGACTCTGGCTTCAGGACTCGGACGTTTCTGGTATAAAAATCAAACGGCCTCCTGGGTCAGGCCGGACTCAAACCGGGGATGATCTTACTGTGAGGTGACGGTGTCAAAGTAAAACTACTTCCATTTACATTGCTGCATAAAGAACACCCAAACAGTGACATCACAGCTGCATTTATCTACACTATATCAGTCTACAGTTAGATTGTTGTAAACCCTAACAATGTAATTCGTTAGTGAGTGGTTATTCAAATGCTGTTGGCTACATCAGGATGTCAGACTTGGTCCTGGAGGGCTGGGGCCCTGCAGAGTTTAGCTCCAACCCCAGTTAAACACACCTGAACCAGTTAATTAGGGTGTTAGTGGGCATACTACAGTAGTCAACATTTGAAGTGGATCAAAAAAGTTGTCCTAAGACAAGAAGAGGTATTGTTTTGGTTTTAGGACAACTTTGATAAAAGGTTTTGATCCACTTCAAATGTTGACTAGTGTAGACACCAGAGATTGTCTTACTACTGGGAGATGAGAGGGTCTGTATTAATTACTATAGTTTTGCCACACTCAGTCACTGTTGACGGATACCATAGGACCATAGGAATGAATGGGAAGTGCTGTAAGCTGAATCCCACTTAAAAAAAACAAAAAAAGTCAGTGACTTCATATAAAACAGATTCAGCATAGTGAAGCCTCTCCTCCATTGACATCCATTTAAAGAAAACTGCCTCTAATCTCCTTTCCCAAACTGGAAGCGTTAGCTTTAGCCGTTACACTTTTTGGCTGAAAGTTGCTGGCCTGCCTTCCATTGGCTTTGCTAGACACTTCCAGGCAGGTGTATTGAGGCAAGTTGGAGAGAAACTCTGCAGGACAGTGGCCCTCCAGGACCAAGTTTAGACACCCCTAACCTACATGATTCTAACAATTAAGGCAGAGAGTATCACAACCCAAAGGCTAATTTATAACCTTTGTAACAAGGACTTGCTAACCAGCTTAATGGGGAAAAAATCTTAACATATCTTTCTGCCCATCTGCTATTGTTGTTTTTGAGGCACACTGGGTTTAAAGGTCATGAGAACAAGGCTTTGTTGTTTATCAGGCCTGTAATGGGAGCAGTTAACCAGTTAGACTTTACAGAAAAGTCATTACATTTAATGAACACCTATAATCCCTAGTTTGACTCACGGATAAGCCAGAAAGCCTTTGTAAAGCTTGCTTTTTCTCCCTGGCTTGGCTTGGGTTTCCACTTGGTGCTCCAGTTTCCTTCACAATTCAAAGACGAGCAGGACAGATGAATTGGAACAAATTGTCTGTAGGTGTGAGTGCAGGTATGAACAAGTGTGAGCCCTGTGATGGACTTGCCATTTGTCCAAATCAGGGCTGGGCAGCTTCGGTCCTGGAGGACTACTGTCCTTCAGCATGTCCTAATCAAACACACCTGAACAAGCACATCAATGTCTTCAAGATCACTAGAAAGCTTCAGGCAGATGTGCTTGATTAGGGTTGGCCACCTGGTGCAAGGTGGTTCCTTGCCAAAAGCCTGAGATACTCAGATAGGCTCTGGTTTCCTCGCATAGGACATATGTTTTGAAAAAAGGATGTATGCAACACCTGCAATGAATGCAATGCTCAGATGTTTGTCTTGTGCTTAGGTGGAGAGCGAGAGTAACGTACTCCAAGATGGCTCTCTGGTTGACCTTTGTGGAGCCACACTACTCTGGCGTACGGCCGACGGCCTTTTCCACACCCCGACTCAGAAACACCTGGAGGCCTTGCGGCAAGAGCTCAACGCAGCTCGGCCTCAATGCCCTGTAGGCCTAAACACCCTAGCCTTCCCCAGCATGCAACGCTGCAGCCGTGCCCTGACCAACGTCCCCACCCAGGAGGACAAGCAACCTTGGGTCTACCTTGCCTGTGGCCACGTTCACGGCTACCACGACTGGGGCCACCGTTCCGAACGAGACCCCAATGCTCAACGAGAGTGTCCCATGTGCAGAGCCGTGGGCCCGTACGTCCCTCTCTGGCTCGGATGCGAACCAGCCTTTTACGTAGACACTGGCGCACCAACGCACGCCTTTGTACCTTGCGGCCACGTGTGCTCTGAAAAGTCAGCCCGCTATTGGGCGGAGATTCCTTTACCGCACGGCACCCACGCTTTCCACGCCGCGTGCCCCTTCTGCGCTACCCAGCTCAATTTGGCGCAAAAGTGGGCTAAGCTTATCTTTCAAGGGCCTGTAGACTGAGTTGTAGAGGAGGTGGATTGGTGCGTAATTGAAGCGGAATCCAGTATGCTGAAGGACAATTCGTAGAAGGTGTGACTGAGGACCGATTCATACCGCAAGCTGTGAAACTGCCCTTGAAATGCTTATGCTGGAGAGCAGGTTCTTGCTCATGGTGATAGTTGGCGAATAACAGGTGTCCGTCATGATTTCCGTAGTTGAATTTATCTACCGGCCTACAAGATGTCAATTCACACCAGCATTACCACATCACTCAGGAGATTTGATGCATTTCTGGCTTTAGACCCGAGGTGCTTCGTTTGGTTCTTTCTTGGCGATCAACCTTCCTGTGGAGTTTTGTTGCTTTAATAATCCTTCCGGTGCTTTCCAAAGAACTTAATTATGTGGTTCTAGAGTGTCGAGTCGGAACTAAACTGTGCAGGATGGTCGGAAGACCAGGACTAGGACTGAACGTCCATTATTTTAAGTAGTTCATGTGTGGGAACTTCCAAAGGTCAGGATCCCAAACTTCACAGAGGGCTTCTACAAGGATCCACTTGTTGGAACAGTGATTTGGGAACTGTAATACTAAAATGGTCGTTTCCAAAGATTAAAAAAATTGTGATTTCCTTGAATGAAGAACTACCAACGTAACACTCCTAAAGGATCTTGCAGGAATACTAATCGGCTTTGTTTTCAAATGGATCGTGCATTATGGAATTACAACAATTGTTTTTTTTTTTTTTTTTTTTTTTTCCCGTTTTAGCCTAGTCCTCTGTTCACCTACTTCCGTGATCTCAAGTATTTAAAACTAACGCATTTTTTTTATTTTTATTTTTTTCGGTCTCAAAGGTTAAGGATTTTAGGCTTTGATGTAAAGGTATTTTTATTCATACCGGGGTAACCGGTAACAAGATTAACAAAGGATGTTGCCAAATATTTCTGGAATGGGACACAGAGTTAGTAACTAAAATAGTTCCTGGTGTTATTTTTACCATTTCTTGAAAACTGTCCCAAAAATTTCCACTTGTTTATTTTTCCACCTATTGATATTGGTATGAAATCAAAGTAGATGTAAAATTGTGGATGTTTCTGCAGTCGGCATCTAGAATTTTCCTAAACGTGGAGAACAAACAACGATGGTGGAGGTTCATGGCGTAAAGGAGCTTTTCTCATTGGTCAAAATTCTTCCTATTTCAACTGTTTTATAAGCTTATGAGATTACTTTTATTCCACTATTTTCCTAATAAATTTCTACAGAGATGGTTTCTTATGCCTAAAAATGTTTTTATGGGATGTGAAGATATTTTAGGCATACTGAAGGGGTATTTTTTTTAAACGCTTGCATTTTACAGAGCCTTTTTACTCATTGAGAAGTATTTTACTACACCATAGCCCATGTACAGTTTGTTTTAAAACAGATACTAATATATTTATTCAAATATGTACTTTACTGTGTGGTAGGTGTCTGTATGAATGTATCAGCCTGGACAGCAACATCTGGTCATCACTCATTTATAAGTGCATGCTGTGTCTGGATGCTTAACCTGTGAACAGTCGGTAGTCATATTTCTTTTGTTAAAGCTTTTGATCCATCTTCTGGTTACGCTCGTGTTTGCAAAATAACCCAACGTTCCTCCCGCACTCCACGACCCAATATGAAATGTTAAAGGAACACTGTAAAATGTCACATGGGGTTTCATTTGTAAATGATTTAATGAAACGTTCTGTTGTCTCTCTTTTTGTTTTCTTTCTTGTGGTGTAAACACCTTGTGTGATTATACATGCATTTAGACAGAGGTTCTGTAGAAGATACTGTGTTTTCTTGAAACATATCAAAAAGCAAAATGAACTCTGGATGGAGAATATATTTACTTAAGCAAAGCTACTGTTCATTAACATTGATGCTGATGTGAGGCTCTTCCATATGACATTAACTAAAATAAGGCCATTTTTTTTTTTTTTTTTCCAATGCCAAAAAGGATTTTGTGAAAAAGCTTCTTTGTATTTTGTCCTGTTGAATGCCAGGGAGCACAATACATGTGTAAACAATTGTAAATTTTGGTTGTGCAAAATTAGGCACAATAAACATTACACTACAGTGCTTTAGTGTTTTAATCTTTTAACAATGTTAAAAGAGCTAGTTTAACACGAACATCTGTGAAAGATCCACATGAAAGAAACAACACTGAAATAACGCAATACATACACTGAATCTGCTAGCTTTTTTTGGTTTTCATATGCAGAAATAAAGTGTCAATAAGGACTTTTAATAATAAAAAAAAAAAGCCCATGCCACAAATGACAGTTCTGTTATCATATTTTGTGCTTCATGGATGCTTGGAAAAAATGTGTGTAAATAAAGGTACCACTCTCGTTTCACACTAGTTAAAACAGTGTCATGTTCTCTAGACATTTATGTATTGGATGCTGCATAATACAATGCTTCTTCATAGGGGTGTGACAAGACACTTATCCCACGAGACTGGGTTCATGAGAACGAGACAAGATGAGATTTTTAAACTTTTCTTAGGAAATCCTTAGTGATGAAATATATAGGGAAAATAGTCTTTTATTCAACTGAAAAAGACAATGAAAACAAATATAGGTGGATTTTGAACTTTCTGAAATTAAGCTTCCATTTTAATGAATTATATGCAGTAATAAACATTTAAACAAGCTTCACGATTGTGGATTTAATAAATTGGAGACTGTTCATTGCTTAAACCTTTAAAAACATTCATTTAAACAAATTAAAAAAAAAAAAAAAAAACATTTAATGAAGGAGTCGGTGTCTCACTTTAAGATTTGACTATTGAAATCTCCTGAATTAATGATTCAATGACATACTTTTTAAAAAAACAAACAAAAAAAAAAAACGGGCAGTTGTCGCCACCTCCTGGCGGAAGAGGATAAGCGATACAATGCGTACCAGTGTTAAAATACTTTCGTTTTGATCGCTACTGTAGACAATAAGTGTTTATACACAAACTATAAACTTTTATCACAGTACTTCTATTATTTAAATGCCTGTAACACAGAAATGATGATTATAATGTGGTTGAAAAGACTGTTTGAGTTGCTTTTTCTGCATTCACATTTACCTTGACCTTCTGATTCATTAACATGGGCAGCGACAAAACGTGCTTCTCGCTCCACTGACACTTGCCATGTGAAATAGTCCTAATACACATAGCTAAATCATTGTCATTCAGGAATAAGATCGTGTGGGTGTTTGAATCGAGATCTCGATGTGTTAAGGATTAATCGTGAAGCTCTAATGTAAACACTGCAAAATGTTTTGCTCATCACGAGAGGATATCATCACGAGATCTCGCGAGATCCGACTGGATTGTGCTAATAGGAGTAGAAGGGCAGTTTAAGCATTTTTCATAAATGAATTGTATTCTGTATACAAAAATTAGTTATTTGAAAATGAACTCTTTTGAAAAAGAAAAAATTAGAGAACACTTACACATTCCTCCAAGTTGTTGGTGTTAATCTGGCACCTGGTGCTAATTTCCTTAATTGTATGACAAACCCTATTTAACTGTCAGCATTTGTCCAATATACACTGAGATTGCAAGAAGGCTGCTCTGAAACCCTGGGACAGGAGGTTGTCCAGATGAAGGCCAAAGCGATGACCCTTTAAGCCAGGGGTGCTCAACCCTGGTCCAGGAGATCAACCTTCCTGCAGAGTTCAGCTTCAACCCTGATCAAACACACCTGAACCAGCTAATTAGGATCTGAAGGAGCACTTGATAATTACAGACAGATGTGTTTGATTAGGGTTGGAACTAAACTCTGCAGGAAGGTTGATCTCCAGGAACACGGTTTGGGCACCCCTGCTTTAAGCCATTGCAGGAGAAGTTGGTGTATGTAGGGAATAGGGAATAGGGAATCGGTTCAGCACTGCAGCTGGAATTGCTGGCCAGTTGAGTGCAGAACAGGATAAGGATCTGTCTCCACGATATATTGCATGCGATATCCTTGCGCATTTTGTCATTAAAGCCGGTTCTGTAATCAGCAGTAATCTCCATCACGTGCATGCTTTCAGATAGAGCAGCCTCAATATACAGAGCCGTAATTCACCGACAAGCTGCGCAAAACCACACAGACGATATCATCCATATTATGCATCATTATGCATCGATATTATCAAATCACGCTGCGATAATAAAGTTGCTTGCGTAGCTTCTCGGTGAACTACGGCGTAAATGCTGCTAAATCTGAAAGCACGTGTAAATAC